>NSMO01000018.1:0-48856 GCA_002588565.1 Coelastrella sp. UTEX B 3026
TTGCAACTTCATGCCGAGCATGCGTTGCATGACTCTCAGTACATTGTACTCTTTTAGCACCAGCACACGGTGTTACATCAAGTATTCCAATCAAACAATCGCTTCGCTTGCATGTACAGGAGATACATAGTCACACTGCCACTGCGTGCCAGTGCCACTAGGCCTTTGAACAGCAGAAGCCTGTACATCAGACACTGTGCATTGCTCACACCATGCAATTGCAACTCAGCACGACCCTATGCCTGCTGCTTGCCAGCGGTATCTATGTGCCCCACTGCGCTTTGTGCCCGACACCAACATGGGTAGTGGCCAACAACAAAACACTTCATGTTTCACTGCAGCTGCGTAGGGACGCCTGTCAGAACAACCCTTCTTAGTCAGTGGCCAACTCCAACATCCCCATAACGTCAATAGCCTCCTCTGCTGGCACTTCATTCTTGCTGATGGGGTTGACAAAGAACACTCCCATGGCCGGACCCGGTTGGGCAGGTTGGCGCGTGCACGTGGTCACCAGGAGTGTAGACAGCCCGCCCTCCGGCCCACTCGAACGGTGTAAGCGCATGCGCTGGTAAGGGGCGCTGTTATTTGGTATGGCTGTGATGCGCCGCAACTTACGATCAATTGTAACTTTGGCGGTTAAGTTCAGGTTACGGAAGCAAAACCAGCACATCCCTTGCTCATCAGGCTTGCAGCAACACACAAGCTGCTTATCAGTGTAGTACGCACCTGCGATGCGCATGTAGTACCACGCCTTGCATCGGAACTGCAACCGAGGGACATTCCGGGACAGTCCATAGCATTGAAGGGTCTTTAGAATGGGTGGTCTGTGCTGTAAAACGCATTTGCCAGCACCAAAGGCCGATAACAATTGCATAGGCGAACTCCTTGCAGAGCTTCAAGCAACCAGCAGTAGCTGCTTGCAGGGACCGGTCCCGGAAAAGCTGCTCGAGTTGATAGATTGTGTGTTGAATGCGCTGCAAAGTTCAGTCGCATCAGTGGGGCGTGTGGAGTCCACTCTCGGTGGCGCCTTGGATGCCGTCAGGCCGCACGTAGAAGCATTTGCTGCATTTGCAACTGCTGTCAAGCAAGTTCTAGATGTGAGTTCAAGTCTACGTCCTGTGCACAGACTACCACAGAGTGCTCAAGTACAGGTTTTCAACCGCACACCGATGGATTCGATCAAGCAACAGCTGTTGTGAAGTGCGGCTACCGGTCAGTTGATCATGAGCGCATGCTGGGAGCTAGCTCCCAACTGTTCTGGCAACAGAACAGGCACTAAGGAACCACGTTCTCGCTGGATGCAGGTGAAGGAAAGCAGATTCCTACCAGCCGATGCCTGGTCGAAGCTGGGAATGAGTGCAGCTACTGCCGTCCTAACCGCCAGCAGCACAGCATCATACATTGGACCTGTGTTTGCCGTGTTCAGCTACGCCATCATGCAATGGTCAACCTGCCAGCAAGTACCCCAAGAAGCACTCGAGATGCTGAGGGCTTGCAGGGATCTCTTATTTGATATCAACAGCTCATGGGAACACCTCGTTAGCCGCTGTTATGATGGCGACGTCCAGCAAAAGAAGGTTGACAGGGTTCAAGGATGGATCAAGTTGCTGGCTTCAGCGGCGGCTGAATGTGTGGTCATGCGCCAGCAGAACATGCTTGTAAGGTGATCTGAGCAGTGCTGCATATCTCTTGATACTGTCTTGTGCTGCAGCTGATGGAGCCGTTGGCACTGCTCCGAAAGCATACAATGACAGCAAGCAGAAGACTGTCGAGTGAGCAGCGACCGGTTCTGGCAGCATGGCAGTTCGCTAACTGTTTTAGTAAACTTGAGATGTACACCACTGTCCAGCAGGTTCTCGTGTTCTGCTTCCCAACCCTCACAGTCATTGACTAATCTCAACCGCTGTATGCATCCTGTGGCTGTTCGCATTGATAGCACCCCAACTACCTGGCTATCGTGTGCTGATGAATGCAGGTTCTCAATAGCTCACATCCACAAAGCAGATTTGGCCAGCAAGGCCACAGCTTTCAGAGATCTCAGGCAACAGCTGATGACGCTGCTGATTCAAGCAGTAGCAGACAAGGCAGACAGCACCAATGCAGTCCTGGCGCAGCTGACGCTGACAGTGCAGAAGCTTGCACCAGCTCATTGGCCTATTCCCAAGCTGATTGGCAAAGGTAAGACATTTGCTTGGGTTGCCATTGACCACGAGCAACCAGAAACGATATTGGCAATGCCACATTACCTTGGAGAAAGCTTGCAGAGGCAACCTGTATGTCGTGCGCACACGAGGCTCTTGCTGAATGCACTCTGCATGAAACAATGAACTTTGGAAACTCCCAGCCGTCAGTGGCTGTCTGATCAAGCAATCAACACTTACACAGCCTACTCAATACACCAAATCCCCGCAGGCTCAGTTGCTTCTGATACTGCCAGCACATGCACCACGTAATTGCCAAGCATCTAATCTTGCAACCAAGCAGGCATCTGTATCTACAAGAGGTTGTGTTGGACATCGCCATTGTGTCCCACATGCATAGGCCTTCAAGCCCGGCCTTCTTTGGTGACAATGAAAGCATTCACCCAGCACACTAGAAACCAAGATCAAGGTCAAGCCCCTACCACTGTAGTTAGCCCCTATGATACCACAGTCTGCTCTCATAGGCACATGCTGTGTGCTTATGTGCGGGCAGTACTCTACCCTTGCAGCACCGCAACCCATCACAAGCTGGCCTTCAGCTCCGGGCCATATGGTCATGCATGGGCGTGACCTGCTACCTGTGTGCTAATGTGGGTTCTGCTGTATCATGCCCCGCAGAGGGCCGCGACGAGCTTGTTGCTGAGCTCAGGGCACACCTCCTACCCGGACCAGGAACCAGCGGCCTCCTTCTACACGGCATGGGCGGCGTAGGCAAAACCACAGTTGCAGCATTGTTGGCCAATCATCTGCAAAAGGCCGGGGTGTTCCCGGGTGGCGTGCATATGGTATCTATACAACTTGAAGTTCAATACCAAGCAGACGATGCAACTTTGGTGAAAGCACAACAGGAGTTGCTACAATCCATCACTAAGGAGGGGACAAAAAGGAGCATCCCATCCTTGGATATTGGTGCGCAGTTGGTGTATGACGAGCTGAGTGGTATACAGCACGAAGGGCCAGTGTTGCTGGTGATAGATAACGTACCGGAGGAAGGAGGAATTCTGGGCATGTTTGCTGGTCAACTAGATGACTGCCTGGCTGAAGGGTAAGTAAGTTGGTTCAGAAGGGGTCAATGCATTGTATCGGCAGTCAGCAGCCAATTTGTTAGTGTATAATATGACCCATCATGTCTGTCCCTGAGTTGGGCAGTTGCAGCCGCTGCAATGGTTGCAAGCCAAAATGGGCAGCCTGTGGATGCCAGAGACCAACAGTGCATGGCATTGTGCTGATAAGCCACCTTGTCATTGCAACACAATTTGGCAACGGTGTTGGCAGCAGTGCATGTACGGCGCTACATCCACCATTTAGGTGGGTGACTCAATAACTTGGTTGGTCATTGAACCACAGCTGAACCGTTCAGTGACTGTGCAATGAAAGGCAACGTGGTCCGGCGGGCCATCCAATGGCAATGTCTTTGCTCACGCCGTAGCAGCCACTGCTTCAGACGTCCTGGCTCACTGCTTGCTGCTCAAATTATGACTGCAGGAGCCGCGTACTGTTCACTAGCAGGAACTCAGCACCACAAGGCCTGTGCCTGCATAACATCAAGAAGTTCTCCGTAGGCTGCCTAGCAGAGGCCGCAGCAACCAAAGTCCTTCTTGCCGGCGGCCTGCAACTGGATGGCAACCAGCTAGCTGCAGCCCTGAAGTTCTGCGGGGGCCTACCCCTAGCTCTGACCCTGTTGCATGGTGCGCTGGCCGCCGTCTACAGTGTAGAGGACCCTGGCAGCTTCCTTGTGCAACTAATCGCCAAAGGCAGCCTGGGTTACAGTCAGGAAAGCCAGCTCTGGTCCCGGTTGAAGTTCAGTTTGAACTCATTATCAGAAGATTTGCGAGGAATCTGGTTGGACTTGGCTATATACTTCCTACCCCTGAAGGATGTCCTGCTTTGGCACGATGTCAGTGTGGTGGTTACGCCGGATGAAATGAAACAGCTTGAGCGGCGAAATCTTGTTACGCTGCACCGAACGGGCAAGGGGCCGCAGGACTTTGAGTTTAGAATACACGATGTGTTGTACCAGATGGCAGTAGACATGTGCGGTCCAGGGAGTAAGGACTATCGGGCAACAGTGGACAACAGTACTGGGCGCCTGCCAGTGCTAAGCAGTCAGGTAAATCTTCTGTGCTGCAGAAGCTGACAAGTTGAACCACCAGGGCCAAAGCTTTGACGCCTAAGGGGCATCAAGGTCATGTTGACTGATGATTGCCGAATCAGATTCCATATATGTAATGACATTGGCCTATGATGGCTGGCACTGATGTGACTTATTCATCTGCTGATGATATCCTGTACAGTCCCTAATAGGGTTGAATCGACATTCGCAGTGTCATCTGGCATGCCACGTGTCATAGCTGTGCAAAGCCTTCGTTGTCACTCACCCTGGCTGTGACTCGAGATATGCCATTGTATCCGGCCAGAGGTGCACTGCTGTGTATTGCATGTCAACTGACAGCCCTTCTAAAGGTTGTGCAGCATCCGTTCAACCTGCAATGACATCTTGTGCACTGTTAACCCACATCAATGCATCAATGCGGTGCCCAGGTGCCCAGCTTGCATCAGCGTCCCCTCTACTCAGTGCAGACTCTGCGTTGCTGCCTACATTTGTGTATCTGCAGGGCACATGTGCTGGTATATGGGCCAACACTATCACCTACACGGTGAAAGATCTGCCACCTATACAATACCTGCGCTCTCTCGTCCTGGGTCGGCACATCAACCTCTCGATTGGCGCAATAGATGACCTTGCTCACGTCCTGCAACATGGCACCAACTTACGAGACTTAGAAGTAGAGATTGCCGCGCCTCCGGCAGTACCTTGGATGACACAGGCCCACAAACTGCGGCGGCTAAAGCTCAAAGTACAAGCTGGTGGGCCTGAAACAGCTGACTTTGAGTTGGACCTGAGCTTCCTAGTCAGTTGTACCTCTCTGAGGGGGCTAGAGTTGGATTGTGCGGCCATGACTGAGATTCCGCAATCAATCAGCATGCTGCAGGGTCTGCAGCGTGTGTGCCTAACAGGATGCAAGAGCTGGACGCACATTGCAGCTGGAATATGTGAACTCAAAGAGCTAGAGTGTTTGGACTTGCGAAAGTGTAGTAACCTGCAGGAGCTACCAGCAACTTTGGGCAACTTAACGAGACTCACAATGTTGGACTTGTCAAGGTGCGAAAGCCTGCAGCAGTTGCCCACTTCATTAGGCCAGCTGCAAGAGCTGCAGTGCCTACACCTAGACTATTGCACTAGCCTGCTGGGGCTGCCAAATAGTATTGGGGATCTGCAACAGCTCAGATACATGAAGCTGATGTACTGCAGCAACCTAGCATCCCTACCAGAGTCCTTTGCTGGGCTAACATCACTCAGGCTATTGGAACTGGCTGCATGCCAAGGTCTGGCACGCCTACCAAGTATGCTAGGTCAGCTGAATCAGCTGCAGTATCTCAGCTTAGCTGGTTGCAGCAGCCTAACCGAGCTGCCGGAATCTGTGAGCGGTTTGTCGCAGCTGCAGCAGCTTGCGTTGAGCTTCTGCGCAAGATTAAAGCGTTTGCCTGAGGGAATTGGCAAACTGCAGCAGCTGCAGCGCCTGTACATGTTTGATTGCAGCAGTTTAGAGGAATTTCCAGAGTCGTTTGAGGAGCTTCCAGCGCATGTTTGGGCGCAAGTGGCTAGCTGTCAGAATACCCCGGCGGTGGCAAGCATTCTAAGCAAGCATGCCTGCAATCAGCCTCAGTATTGTGTTGGCACTGGTGCCGGTACCTGATCCAATGTTGCCTCTTGGCACTGCCAGGCTTATCTGTACAACCCTCACACTGCATGCTGGACTGCGGAATCGCCATGGCACATGCAACATGGGCGCGGTCTCTTGCAGCGTGCGGCCGTACACATGTCGGCGTATTCTTCTTTGATCACATCTCTGTTCAGGGTTCAGCGGGTTACAGAAGCACTTCATTTGTGGTTGGCAGCCCCTTGCCTCCCCCACATCAAGCACTCGGTGATGGCTGGCCATCTATTACAGGAGTGTTGCATGATATGGGACTTTATCTCAGTAGATGTTCTGCCCAATTCATGATGAGAGGGTCACTTTGTCAGTAGCATGTACCAGGCTGGTAGCATCGGTAATGGTGGTTGGTGTACATTGTGCGGCCATTGCTGCACGTGCGTATGTGCACGTACATCCAAGCGGTATTTTGTAAAAGTGACTGAGCCAAGCGGTGTTTTGTATTGGTTGGTTGCCCCTGCTTCCGGCGTCCGAGTCCGCAGGTACTACCATAGTATGACGGTCAGGTGTACCTAGGTCCTCCTGTCCGCAAGGTTCTACAGTTTGCTCTGAGCGAGGTTGGGCTTTGCTGTACATGTGAATCTGGGCCGTCACCCCTGCGTCAACCATTGGGAGTTCCACACAAGATCCTGTTGAGACAGGGTTGCATGCATACATATCACCAAGTCCGGTCCAGTCGGGGGGCAGGGGCTGCTGCCCCTGCTTTTCATTGTTGACATCAAGATTACAACATATGCAAGTTGCAAATGTAAACGATCTTGTGATATGCACCAATCAATTGGTTTCAACCTACACCTCGCATACTAGATTGCTATATCTTCAATGCTTCACGGCCACCACCCTGCCCCAAGCTACAAGGACACTGTCAAGGCAAACTCCCCAGTTTGCACCCATCTGCTGCACTCAGAGGTCCATTAGAAACGTTCGGATGGATGCAACTGGCTTCTGTTATGCAACACAACCACAGAATAGCTAGGGTGCTACAGCAACGACTTGAGAAACGCCCAAATACAGGGTCAACACGTGTGCCACAACCTGAGGCCAGCCCACATTCATGTGACTTGCAGCAATTCAAGCTGCGATGCTGCAGCCTGCAGCCCGACCCTAGCTGCATCATCCGGTGCTGCATATGCCAGTTTCCACTTAATACCGGGGAACTGGCCAAGTGTGTAACTTCCAAAAGCCTTAAGACGCCTCAACTGCATTCTTCCTGTGTTTCTTGCCAATTTTGCACTTTGCAAAGTACTTCATTGAGTCGGCCATCTCCTTGCCGACACACATATCACCCATGTAGCCGCCCTTACACCTGTCACAAACACAAAGGAATGCCACAGCATACAGTCAGCTATAGCAGTCCTCAAAGCCCACATGCGTGCTAGGGGTTTGGTGGAATGAGGCTTGCACCAGATGCAAGCTACACTCCCAGAATGCATGAAACAACATTTTTAAAGTAGGCAAGTGGAGCGAGGGCCTCTGGGTAATAGTGGCCTTGGCCATGCCAATGCAGTCAGCATCACACAGCAGCCACACAGAGCATCCAACAATGACCTAGCACCCCTCAGAAGTGCTAGTACAGCTGGCTGTTTCATCGTAATCACGAAGGTGGTAAGCCACAATCGAGGTGGTAAGCCACAATGAGGTGGTAAGCCACAGCTCAGCATAGCATGAAAGCAGCTTACCAGGCACAAACATCATCCTTTGTTCCCCTCAGGCACTTCTTCTTTGACTTGAGGTCCATGCAGCCGCCGGGGCCCCAGCCACCACCTCCAGGACCATAGCCACCACCGCCAGGGGCATCTGAGCCACCGCCCGGCCCGTATGAGCCACCACCGGGGCCGTATGAATCAGCATCATCAGCATCTGAGCTGGATGATTCCAGAGCAGCACCACCCTACAGCACAGGATGCAACAAGACAGACATGGCTGAGTATGCGTGTCAATAGTCTTTGAAGAGACCAGGGCCCCAGCCACCACCAGGACTATAACCACCAATCGGGGGGGGGGGGGTCCACTTGAGCTGTATGAGTCACCAGAGCCAGCTGACTTCAGGCCAATATCACCTGCAGTGTGATTGGATAACTGAAGGGGACCCATGCAGAGCAATGTGGCACGAGGGTTGGTGACACGAGGGTTGATGAACATGTTGATAACAAAAGACGATGCCATGTTTTCCTGGCGGTCACTGATTAGGCAACTCTGGCCCCTTTACGGTCAATACCAGTGGCTCATAGCTCTAACAGCAACATTGGACGGTAATTCATGGCTTTGTTGTTGTGGTTCATTGTTCACATGCAGCATCAGCAAGCTTACAAGCCTCTAGGCATCACCATGCAGCAGCCTTTGCTGCTTCGAGGGAATTTACATCGATTCACAGTACTGTTGACTGATGTTTAGCAAACAACCACAGCTGCATACCTCTGCATCCTTATGCTTCTTAGGCAGTTTGCACTTTGCGACTTGCTCTGGGATGAACTTTGCAGCGAAAGTTGAGACACAGCTGCCGGGCATGTAGTCACCGGCACACCAGGCACAATCGCCTTCTTTGGCCCCTAGGTCCAGACAATCATGCTTTCCCTTGTTGTCGCCACATGATGTGGGGGCCTTGGGCCTCTTCTTCTTGTTGTCAGCCTCCTGCGTAACACATCCACACAAATCAATGGGGTGGAGGGTGTGTTTGGGTTTGGGATGAACCATCACATCTGGATCATGTGGTTGTCAAGTGTCACAGGGCCAACCTCGCATGCTGCATCTGGATCAGGCAGATGTGGGATGGGCTAGGTAGAGAGCCTTACTGCTATGGCAACCAGAAACCGGTGCACAGTGATACTTCTGGTTCATCACGGTGGTGGATCGCAATTCATCACAGACTTCAATAGCTTATTGCCAGAGCACAGCAGAGGCATCAGGAGTCAAGGCTAAAAGTGTGTTTGGCATGGGCAGGCACATCAGCAGCATACATGTGCACTGCGAGGGCGTGCATCTATGCAAAGGCACCCTAGCAGTACAAGTGACAGTCCTTTGCCCCTGGTGCATCGGCTATCAGTTGTGCAGCTTGACTTCACACCCACTGATGCTCAGTCACGCTGCATAGCTTACAGCACATGGAGGAGTGGTAAGAGCTGCGCCATGCACAATGGTCAGATCTGAATCACCTGCAGTTGCTCGGCCTCGTCATTCTTGGGCAACTTGCACTTGGCAACCTGCTCTGGGATGTACTTAGCAGCAGACACCGACACACAGCTGGCGGGCATGTAGTCGCCCTCACACCAGGCACAGTCACCCTCCTGTGCGCCCACTTTCAGGCAATCGTGCTTGTCTTTGTTGTCGCCACAGGATGTGGGGGCCTTGGGCTTCTTTTTCTTGTTGTCAGCCTCCTGCGTAACACATCCACACAAATCAATGGGGTGGAGGGTGATTGAGGTCTGGGGTGAACCATCACAACCGGATCATGTGGTTGTCGAGTGTCACAGGGCCAACCCCGCATGCTGCATCTGGATCAGGCAGATGTGAGATGCACAAACAGGGAACCTGCCTGCTATGGCAACAAGAAACCGGTGCACATTTGTACTGCGGATTCAATATGGTGGTGGATTGCTGTTCGTCACATGCTTCACCCGCTCACTGCCAGAGCAAAGAAGAGGCATCAGGAGTCAAGGCTGACAGTGTGTTTGGCATAGGCAGGCACATCAGCAGCATACAAGTGCACTGCGCGGGTGTGCATCTATGCAAAGGCACTCCAGCAGTACAAGTGACAGTTCTCTGCCCCTGGTGCATGGGCTATCAGTTGTGCAGCTTGACTTCGCACGCACTGATGCTCAGTCACGCTGCATAGCTTATAGCACATGGAGGGGTGGTAAGAACTGTGCCATGCACATTGGCCAAATCTGGATTACCTGGAGTTGCTCGGCCTCGTCATTCTTGGGCAACTTGCACTTGGCAACCTGCTCTGGGATGTATTTAGCAGCAGACACCGACACACAGCTGGCGGGCATGTAGTCGCCCTCACACCAGGCACAGTCGCCCTCCTGCGCGCCCACTTTCAGGCAGTCGTGCTTGTCTTTGTTGTCGCCACAGGATGTGGGGGCTTTGGGCTTGTCTGCAGTGACAACCCTGCACAAAGTGGAGCGGAAGACAGATCGGGGATCGCAGAATAATGCTATGTGCTGACAGGGCCAGGAGATGTCGTCGATATGCGTGCATTTGCTGATACAGGTATGCTGTCCAATACAAGGCACGCTAAAATGCTATGATCTGCTGAATAAGAGGCTTAGCCAGGCTGTTGTCTGGTCACACTTCTGGCCAGGCCAACTGCCAGGCCGAGTTTGTGGCTGTGTGTCGCACCTGATCTTGCGTGGGGCATCTGCATTTTCCGCTGATGCGATGTGCACGGCGATGCCTGTGAAAAGAAGGCAGCATCGGATTAATCCAGATGTCCGAGTTGCTAATCCAAACTCCATAGGTTGACGCCAGCATCGCTTGCACTCGTCTGCAGTCTTAAGGCAGCTATGCTACATGCTGGGCAATGATGTGCAGCAATGCGCTTGATCGGGGCCTAGTCGGCCCGTGTTTGCCTGGTGTCGTTGCAGATGCCAACACCTACCTGCCACGCAGGCAAGCACAAGCAGGTATGCCTGCGAACGGCACATGATTGGTTCTTGGCAAGCTCCTCAGAAGACACGACGCGTCAGGACGCCCTGAACTGCTGATCTCCGAAAGACTGAGCTCCAGCGAAACCCAGGGCGGAAACCTCAGCGTAGCTGTAACCACTGTAGCAGGTTGTGAGGACTTGTGGCGTCTGTCTAGTGCGTCGCAGCGCATAACCAGGGCGACCAGGAATGCAGGCGTAACACTGGCGTGACTCACATGTTGCTGTTATATTCCTATGGCGCGGTAGACGCACAAACACGACAAGTAGATAACCGTATGCGGCTTTATCAGGCATGCGAACCAGTCCTGTGGCAGACATGTTGTCATGTGGCGGGCGACCCGCGCCGATGGCTTTCAAGTATGGGCTTGGTTGAAAGACAGTAGAACCCTACTGCATGGATCAAAGCCTTTGAAGCAGTGTTTGCAGGCGTAAATGCACACCTTGGCCAGTGCCAGAAGTTTGATCGCAACAAGGCACCCGAACTCCCCGAAACGCATTCAATCAACAACAAGAGCGAAACACCCATGGTGCAGAGGGCACAACCGATAAGACACTTGTACGGTTTACCATGGCGTCGCGGTTTGAGGAGGAGCCCGCAACGAGCTGCACTGAATGCGGTGGGTGCATTGCAACTGTACATCAGCTAACAGATTTGAAAGGTGCCGTCCCTGCCGCACTGCTAGCCACTGCATAAGCGTTCAATATATCCGGCAGAACCTTGCTTGCTATTTGGTGTCGCAAGCAGCCAAACATCCTGCTCCTGTGCCCAATCTGCTGATGCAGAAAACTGCGGCGCAACTGAGGGGTTGCTGCGCTGCAGTAGATGCCATGCCGCTTGGTTCTGTTCGCTCAAGTGCCACAAGGTAAGTTCATGCTTCACTCCTGTGGTGTGGCAGTATGCAGGCTGGTGCATTGGCCTTGTTTGCCTTCCTGTATATGCTGACCTTGATTCGTTTGCTGCTACAGCAGCAGTGCAACGTCAGTCAGGCCTGCATCACCAGCTGGGTCTTGCTGGCGTACAGCTCACAGGCCGTGCCACTTCACATTTGTGCCAACTAAATAAAGCGCCCCCGCTTGCTCTAATGTTTGCAGGCCTACTGGCCATTCCACAAGTCCTCCTGCAGACGTAATGACTTTGCCGATGCTATTGAACAACAGGAGCCAAAGTTTGCAGCATGGATGCGTAAACATGGCAAGCTGGCCGTGTTGCAGGTACTGAACTGCACCTCGCGGCTGGTACTTGCTTTGTGGCTGTATTCTGTAGCATATCCGGGGGCGCAACCTCAGATGCTGAACAACATGACTAATCTGCATCCAGCAGCAGCAGCAGCAGCGGCAGCAGTTTGCCAACGTAAGCAATGTGCAGCAGTTTAACAAACTGCTGCTGCACATTGCTTACGTGCCAATCTAGCTGAATCATGCATCTCATAGTGGCAAACAACTTACCAGTCTGTTGTAGAACGGCCCTGGACGTGGATCATTGAAGCAGTCATGCATCATAGATGCCAGCACCACTGCAAGTACTGCTACAGCCAATAACGTTAGGAACAGGTTGTATCTAGCAGGTTTGGACGCTCATGTGCCTGCTATCTCACAAGGAGATGTCTGCCCCACCTCCAAACCACTGCTTTTTCATAATCACACGTGCTGCCGCCCTAGGAGTGCCACACCAGTATAACTTAGCTGCTTGCTCACGCCAACACAGCTACCTGGTGGCTGCTTGGGTTTGATACACAACTTGTACCACTGCAATGATCGACTGGCCAAAGAGTGACACACAGGCAGCTGGAAGGGAGAAACATGTCGAAAGGCTATTTTAGTAAAATTCTGAAACAAACAGACAAACAAACATCTGACTGTCTGGCTGCTTACGTGTGTGTTGCAGGATGATGAAGTTGATCGTTTAGAGCGCAGCAGCAAACCTGGTGGTTGGCATGGACTGGACAGACACGAAGTGCTGGACAGCATGTACGGCAAGATGGACCCCTCACCTGCAGGTAAGAAATGCAAACAATTGCTTGTCAGAGGTTATGCTGCTGCCATCATGAAGCCTTAGACCAGGTTCATGTGGGTGCTGATTGCAAATGAACCAATGCGAATATCCTACAGCAAGTTAACGAATCAGTACTACAGGCTGCATGTGTTGCGACAGATTTGCAATAGATGTCAAAGAAGCCCCATGTTCCGGATGTGTCGGTTGACTTCCCTGTTGAGCTCATGATGCTCTTTGTAACAGCATCTGCAGCGGGGCAGGAGCGACAAACTCGCCGAGACTCCATAGTCAATCAGTTGCAAGATTGTTGCTGCATCCGCACGCAATCTCTGGTAAGCACCATGCACATTCTGTGCGTGTTGTGACATGTCCTTATCTTCTGTAGCCCCCACATACGAGCATGTGGCACAGCAACAGGCACTACAGCCCCAGGAGGGGTTGTCAGCACCAACAGCAGCTGCAGATGCAGCCTGGGAAATAATCGCTATCCCCGAAGGCATGGGCTTGACATTCACGGGTTACAAATGGCGCCAAAACCTCAGTCATGTTGAGGTTTTTGTGAAGCTGCCAGCAACCATCGTCCCCAAGCAGGTGTGTGGATTATAAGTCCAGGCAGCTGGAAATCGTCGGGCCTTTCGTTGCAGACTTTTTACATTGCATGAGCCATGTTAGGGAGTAATACGGCAGACAATCATGCATCTCAATGTGATCAAATGACTGTATGTGGGCTGGAGCTATTTCAGCTAGGTCTTCAAGTTGACACATAGCAAAACACGCTGCAGCAGGTCTAAAGCCCTGCCTCCAGTCACAGCTTTGGTCGCTATCTAAATCACCTCATATGAAGAACATCAACCAGCAACATGCTGCTATGATTATTCGTGTTGTCCCTCGTTATGGAATCATGTGGCTTGTGTATACAGGTCAAGGTGACTTTGACTCCCAGCAGCTTGAGCGTAGTGGTTGCTGGGGATGAGGTGTTGGGTGGTCAATTAGCAGCAGATATCAAAGTTGAAGACAGTACATGGTACTGCGGTGAGCTTGGTCCGAGCTGGGTTGCTTGAATCCTGCCTTAAGCTTCCGTGTTCTGACCAATTGTATGGCGCCTGTGTGCTAGCCTGTGTGTGTATAGCAGCATGAGTGAAGTTCACGGTTTTAGGGTGTTAGTGGAATCAGTCGGCCTGCCAGGAGGTTTCAGGTATGCGAGAATGACGTAATGCTGCAGGATACTTCTGCTGCAGCGCTTGTGCATGCAGTGCAGCTACAACAGCAGCAGCGACAGCACACAGCAGATCAGATGTCCAAGGTTGTGATTTGCATGTCATATGGATGAGGAAACGCCCAGCTTGGCTTGTTTGCAAGCCTCTTCCTGCTGCTGCTGCGTCCTTCACTCGCAGATGACGGCATTCTGTACATTCAGCTGCTGAAGCGGAATCGAAAAGGCCATTACAGCAACGGTAGCACTGCAGCAGATACCTTCTGGTTTGGTCTGATGAAAGCAGCAACTGGCAGCAGCAGATTGCCAGGTCAGCATCCCCCTACGAGATATTACACTTTGCCCTATGAAGCTGACGACCTTGAGGTTGTTGTGTAGCGACAGTTGGCGCGATCGGCTTTTTGGATTGTTTGCTTGAGCCATCTCGGCGGTACATCTGTGTAGATGTACTGCTGGCGTCCGCAAGAATGGCATGCAGCCTGGCGTAGTGCACAACGGTGCAAACTGCTGAATGCACTGGGCTGTTTCTGAAGCCGACTTTGTTGTTATGATCGCACCAAGCGTTACAGGTTATTGATGCGCTTTGCACACCGCTATGGCAGAGTGCCGCGTGTGATTGGCGCTGCCGTTTTAAGCAGCTATAATCTCATCGAGCCTAACGAGAAACATCGTCCCGGCAGCCGGATCGGTTGCGTAAAGACCTGCTGTACCCTCACGTTTCGTGCACACCGCTGATGTGGAACTCGTTGCTTTAGCACGTACCTGCTGCAAGCAGCGTCCTGACACACTATGTCAAGAAACACCTGAAGATGCTTAACTTCGGCAAGACAACAAGCCGTCCTGTTCGGATTGGGAGGTACCAGGGTGCGACACTTTGCAGAAGTTCGGTTGTGGTTGCCTTCGGTGCGTCAGCTCAACATCATACCTTTGTAAATGCACTGCAGCCTCTCCTGTGGTGGGTTTCGTGAGGACCAGCATCAAACCGGTCAAAAGAGTCGATACATCTCGGTTCCTGGCAGACAAGGCAACACAATGGCTGGAAAGCATCAACGCCAGGCGCCTGAGCGACGTGGATGAACTGATTGCAGATGATGCTGTGTACCATGTGAGTTGCCAGGATCAATGCGATAGCTGCTCGTGGGATATTCCTGTTCTGCCATCGCACTTGCAACGGCATATTTCTGTCTTGGCTCAAGCGTCGTACCTGAGCTGGCCAGGGTTTTCCCTTGTTTATGCAAGCCCCAAGTGCGCCTGCTTGCCGCCTAGGCCGGCAGGCAACGGCTGGATGGCTTTTGCAGCCTCGTGCAACTGCTGTCTTGGGCCCACGACTCTGACCAATGCCGTGCTTGTGCCCCACTCAACACGCAAAGGACTCAACTAGTATTATCTGTGCTTTACCTGTTTCACAGGACGATGGCATGTGGCTGCTGCAGCCAGCAAAAGGCCGCACAGCAATCCGCAAAGTGTGGCGTGACTGGCTGCGCTCTGTGCCAGACTATCAGATCGAAGTGATACAGATTGCAACAGAGCCAGCTACCAGCGATGCTTTCATCATGTGGAGGGCCAACGGCATGCCCAAGCTGTCAGTCATACCACAGCGGCCCACGACCAACAAGCCTTTTGAGCACTATGGGGTCACAAGGTACCTAGATTTGCAGCAGCTGCTTTGCTGCTGGCTCCCACACTGTGGTGCTAGGGCAGAACGGCATGATACCGTCAAGGCAGTGTTGCAGTCACTAAGCATAGGCCAGTGGTATATGAAGCAGTGGGAAAGCAGTACTAACAGTATGCAAATCGTGCAGCAGTTGGTACACCTTGTACTGTAAGTAATGATGGCAGGGAGCCTCCATATGCAAGGCAATTAGGCAGCTGCACAAGCCCCCTGAACACCGTGGCGTGGTTCTAGTACAGCTCCAGGACAGTCTTGGTCACCCTGTCAATGACTCACCCTGTGTCCTGCAACCAACTGTTGACTGCAGGCTGCACTTTGACCCCACAACAGGCCAGATAACAGACCAATGGACCTGGCGCGGTGCCTCCACAGATGAGGCAAAGTGGCTCCTCACACGCAGTTACAAACCCTTTGATCTGCTAACATTCGTCAAGGACAGCAACAGCGCCAGCAGGAGCAACAGCAGTAGCCCTAGTAGCAGCGTGGGCGCAGCACAAACTGCACCAGCAGCTACAGATGCCTTTGCCGTGTCTCTGCTTCCAGAGGCTGCGGCTAGAGCAGCGAACAGCAGGCGTTCTGCAGTACCAGCAGTAGCTCATGCTGTGGATGCAAAGACAGCAGCTAAGACACGTGCTAAGGGTTCAGCAGTACTGTTCCGTGAGGTGTTTGGAGCTGTCCCTGGTGCGGACATCAAACAGCTGGATGCTGCCCTGTCAGAGAGCTACAAGTGCCAGGTAAAGGCTCTATAGATAGCAATATCATGGTGTAGGGAGCAAACTGCCCTGTGTATGTGACCGCGCTAGTACACTTGTGCTGAAGGCTATCGATGTTCTGTTGCGCATGGCCTCGCACAGGAGCCCAGAGCACACTCTTGTGCAGGAAGCAACATGCTGCAATCTCAGCTGTCAAGCGTTGTCTTAGCGGCACAGCACCATCCTTCACAATCTTGCCAGCGGGATGCAGTTCTGTTTCAGCTGTTGTTTCCCCATATGCTGATGCTTGATGTCGCTGTTGCTGCCACACTGCCCAGGACTAACAATTTTTGCCAACACACCTGCCTGCCTGTATCAGCGCCCGCACTGCTTTTTGCTTGCTTCGCAGCTCTCCTGCACAGGTTCCTGCCTGTTTTTTACCTCACACCCTGCTCAAAGTGCTTAAAGCCTGCCTCATCACAGGCTCTTCAACCGAGAAGCCTATCTGCTCACAACAACTGCTCTCACTTGCTCTCATGTGTGCAGGAAGCGACAGGCGTCTGGCGGGGCATGAATCTTGCCAGCCGTGAAGCTTGCAAGCAGTACTGCCAGCAGCGTCAGCATGAGCTTTCAGGCTCACCCTACTGGCACTCTGAGGCCGTCACAGCAGATGGCAACATGATGTTCGTGCACTTCCAGAACGTGCTCACAAACAAGCAGAGCAGGACTCTTGTGGGGCTGAGTAGCGGCATACTGGTACATGTCTTTGATGACATGCAGCGAATCCAAAGGTGAGAAGTCGTCATTAGACTCAACCATGACTGGTGAGATTCTTCTGCGCAAAGCTGCAGCATGAACTCCAACATGTGCTGTGAAGGCAGCCATCGCCATGCTGGTTAAGATGCAACCGGGATGTGGGTTGTAGGCGGCCTGTAGGGTTTGATGGGCGCGGTCAAGGTCATACCGGCTAGCCTGAGTATTACTAATTTCGCATCACCCAGGCTGATCTGCAGCTGACATGCCAGCTTGAACCTCGTTGCTCGCTGCAAGCCTAATCCACCTTACTGCTGCTCTCACTTGACTGCACAGGACTCTGATGTTCCGAGGTCCCATGAGTCTGTCAGAACGTGCCGAGTTCTTCAACATGGACTGCCGGGCGTGTGGACGGTCACAGGCTGAACAGCTCGGCATCAGCGATTCAGTATTGGGCGGTATGTGAGGCAACTATGGGCATCACTTGTCTTCACATCACACGGCACTGGTCAGAGTGTCGCAGCGACACTGCTGAGAGTCAGGCGCCTCCAATAGGCTACCTATCCTGGGGTTGTCGGCAATGTGCCGCAGTATATGATGTTCAAATACTGCAGTCTGGGTTGGATGTGTGCACGTCTCAGGCAGCATTGTGGCTGCTCTCAGCTTGCTTGTACCTGGGCGTGTACTCAGTCGAGCTGTTGATGACTTGTGTGGCTTAGAAGAACATTCCATGCATGATCAGGCAACCTGCTAGATGCAAGTTATCACTTGTTCACGGTTACGGCTTCCATGTTGTTGCATGGTTAGGAATTATTGGCACGATGTGTATGCCATGCAGTCGCCTCATGCCTCCTGTTGGCTAGGTCTTGCAGAGCTGCTCAGCTTCTATCATCAGGGTTGTCGTTTAAGATGAGTTGCTTGCTATGGGGCTGTTTGCAACCACCATTCAAGCCAAATTTGGCATGGCCTGCCTGATTAACCCACCTCAGTGGACAGGCAGTCTCTAAGTTTTGACAGAGATGAGTTCCAATGTTTGGTATGGATCATATTCACATCGCGTGCCACTGATAGTGGTATATGTGATTCGGCGACCTCAGTACACAGGCTGTTCCAGCAGAGCGGTCATTTCAGAATGTAGGATTGCAGCAGAGATTAGTTGCTGCTCTAGCTAGGGTTGTCCACGCATGTAGTTGCAGAGGTTTTGGCCAAGGTTTACTCGGTTTGATGTTATGGTACAAACTGCTCCTGGCAGAGTGCATGCATGGCAGTGCCTGATCAACCCACCCCAGTGGACAGACCTGCCCCTTGTTAGTCCTTGTTTGCATCTTGAAAGTGTCCTAGGTTGAAAAACTGTTGCTAAAAGGATCTGCATCTTCTGGGTCATGCCTACTGCTGGGCCACCAAATGTCTGCTACTCTGATACCTTTGTGTCTTTTGCGTAGCTTGGCTGTAGACATGCTACTGCATCAGTTGCAGCCTTTTGAGCTTGTAATCGGTAAGGTTGCTGCTGGTCAGGAAGCAGTCGGTGCTGATGCAGGGTTACAATCGCATGCATCTTATCAGCCGTTGTATACAGCTTGATCGCTGTGCAGCAAGTGTTGGCACAGGCCATCTGTACGTATAACATGTGTATGCATTGCGTATGCTGAGCTCTGGGCCATTGCTCTTTCTGGTGTGATGCTCATACATGCATCGTGTAGGACAGTATATGTTGTCTGCAATGCATTGATAACGGCCAACGCGCTGTTGTTTTGGTGCCATCAAAGTTGGAATAGGCCTGCGTAGGTCGTCTTTGCTAAAATGTCTCACAAGTTCTGGCGGGGTTGGAGACCCTGTTTGTTCAAAGGTCATGTTTGAATGGCATTTGTCAGGGAAACAGATGGTCGAGCGTATTGAGATGCAGCTTGCTGCTGTGCCCATGGAACGTCACAGGTTTCTAGATGCAGCATGTGGTTGGGAGCATTAGGCAGTTCGTCTGTACTTTTGGCTTGTTCCACTCTTATGAGTGAAGAAGTGAGATCTTCTTATAGCATTTAAGTGGCCGGTTGGGCATGCTGAAAGGTTGTGTACAATAGCAGTGTTGGGGGTGGCATGCACTCCCTAGCGCATGTCTGGGAGTGATAAACTATACGGTACTGGCAGGCAGGAAGCAAAGCATGTGCTGTGCAGCGTTGCGGTGTGCAACAGGTTCGTGCTTGTATCGATGGGAGCAATAGATTGCAGCCTCATGACTCGTTGCTTAGGGGCTTTTCTCAATACGAGGCCTCGATGGTTGAGCGGTTGTCATGGAACTCGGAGCCTCATGTGCCACTGAGGTACATGCTACTTGACTTCATGGCATGATGGTGTCACTCGGAGCCATGATGGTGTGCCATCAAGTTCATTCCGGTTGGCCGGCGCTGTGCGGCGAACATGTTCGCCATGAAGTCAAGTAGCATGTACCTCTGTTCAAGCAATGCACAGCCTCAAGCTCAGCTTGCTGACCGGGTGGAGCGCGGCCCCCGTCTCGGCCTCGGCGGGATCCGGATCCGGCCTGCCGCAGCAGGCTGTCCAGATCTATACAGTGAATACAGGTACAGCCTCACCGCTGTCTTTAAGAACATATGAGATTGGTGATAGAAACGTGTAACTATGGGTTGGTGCTGTTCGGAACACGCGGGGCAGGGATGACGGTCAAGGGTCTCCAGATCAAGACCGCGGTCCCGGCCGGGACCCTAACTGTTCTCTGGAGGCTCTGGACAGATCTTCCTCAAGATGCCGGTGCTGCAAGATGGCTTTGCGCGGTCTTTCAAAGCGCCGAGCGTCCGTTGCATAGTATATGCATAATACTGCAGCTATTGCCAGCGCATCTGACTGAGCCATTCACAGTCACTTCTTCATATAAAAATGCCAGGCTGGCGTTGACCCCTGTCTTAGAACGACGAAAGCATGGCCATCCTATGGGGCTGGATACAGCTACTAGCTTTTGAGCACTCAATGCCTCAACAACTGACCGAAAACATTCTGTTGCTTGCCGCCCAGCAGTCATACAATCAGATGTGACAGCCTGTTTTGTTTGCTGCTGCAGCAAATTTCAAGGCACCCCAAACAACTTATGCTTTACTGGTCTCGCCCTCCTTGGCTGCTGGTGCTGCTTCAGACCCAACCAGCCCCAGCAGCTCTGCCAGTCCAGCAAAGCTGTCGATGATATAGTCTGGTGCTGGCAGGAAGTCCGGCCAGGCTTCAGCTGGGTTGCGCTGCACATAAACGCCCCTCAGACCAGCCTACATGCACAATTCATAACACTGAGGTACTGAGGTCACAGGTAACAAAAAATGCAACGTCAGTGAAGATCAGGCATCCTCATGGCAACACACCCTTTGTTGAGCAAACGCATGTGCTGACTCGGCCAGAATGTCGTTTGTCAAAATCAGTATGGCTGTGCCAACATGCAGTCGTCCGCAGATTCTAGTTGGCCATTGGCACTAAGCACGCGCGCACTCGGCAATCTCATAACAATATGCATACAAGTCTTGACACCCTGCATTGAAGTGGCCAGTCAGCATCGCCTAAACTGCTGCAGCACGCACCTGCATAGCTCCTGCAATGTCCCATGGATGCACGGCAATCATCAGTATCCTGTCTTCAGGGACGCCTAGCTTGTTAGCAGCATACTTGTACGCAGACTCAAATGGCTTCCAGCTCTGCGCAGCAACGGTGTAGGGGTTGTCAGCAGGTAGCTGTCCGTATAAACATACACAGCCAACAGCATGAGGTGGTGCACATCCAGCCACTGATGGTTCCTAACCACATCTTTATGGGCCTGCTGATGCTGAACTGTCGAGGTTGCAGATGCAACCTGACAAATTTCAAGGCTGAGTGTTACAGTGAACATTGTGAGGGCCTTGTGGGGTTCTGTGGCTTGCCTCTGTGTGCGGCGCTGTTTACTCCCGCCATCAATCCCTCCCACTTTCCATGTCAGTCTGAGTTGGGCTGCAGACCTAACATGTGGCTCGCGTACATGACCCAACTACTAAATGTTGTCAGCCACACCTGTGCCATGTTGATGTCTAGCATGGGTCCTTTGCACAGCTGCATGACTCCTCCATTTGTGAGCACGGCTTTTGCAACATTCTCAGCGGAGCCGTTTGTCAACGCACAGACCTGCATGGACAACGCATTGTTGCAATGAGCAACTGTTAGTTTGCAGGTTGAACCTGAAACACGTTGCCAACAGACTGCTGTACGTCGGCCCTGGCTTGTGTTCGCATTTCTGCAGGCTGTTGAACAGCTGCCACTATGCCAACCATTCATCTCCTGATACTGTTGTAGCTGGGTCAGCTTTTGTGCACATGCTGAACCTGGTCTGGCAAGAGACTCTGCGCTTTTCACAATCTCTCACAGCCACAAACACGCACTTTGATGTTTGCATTGTGCAGCAGCCTCAATGCATCTGGGACATCAGGGTATAGTGGTGCTTTAGCCCACGACTCAACAACCTTCTGCATGGCTTCTACACCAGTCAGCCTGCAGCAGTCAACAGACCAGTCCCCCCTTGGTTAAGCAGAAAAAGACATTGTTACCAACTGTGGTACCAGTTGTTACCAACTGTGTTACCAATCAAATATCATACAGCTACTGCTGTGATATCTCGAGTGTGCATACTATGTGCTGAGCACATGACGGTGCACAGAAGTCTGCACCCAAAACCACCCCCGGTGAGGGACTCTAGCCCCAGAAGCCTGCATCGCTATTGAGCATAGGACCCTGTGCTGCAACCAAGTTCATACTGGCATTCAGCTGGGAAAACAGCAGGCAACGCAAGCAGCTCCCTAATCACGTCACTGGTGGATTTGATGTTCAATGGCCTGTGCATAGTGCAGCAGTAATGCACTAATGCTGGTACTCGAGCCGCATGCCAGACCTGCGATCCTTGCCTGCTTCTCTGAGCATGACATCTAGGTGGTATGCGCCTATGTCTTTGAATGGCCTGAAGAGGCCTGCTGCTTGGGCACCAAATGCATCACGTAGGACTCGAGCAAACCATAGCTGCAGGACACAACTGAAGCAGCAGTTTTGGTTGCAGTGCAGTTTCAGCTCTCAGGCACGTTGCTTGGCCTGCATGCTGCTGCCTGACAGTGCAGATGGTGATTGCAACCTTACGTACCCTTTATCCAAACCCTGTTGCTATATTAGGCGCTGCTGTAAGTTAGTGTGCCAATCCAGGGTGCAGCCTGATAAGCAGTACAGCAGCAGTGCGAAACCCTGTCCAACTGCTGAGAACTGTTTATGTCGCTGCAGCCACCCACCTCAACCAGCTCCGGGTTCAGTCCGAGTTCCTTGAATACGGGTTGAGCAGCTTTTACAGAGAACAGAGTGCCGTTGATGTCTAGCAGTACTGCTTTGGGACGTAACGCAGGTTTGTCCAGGCTCTGCTTGTAGCCAGTCAGCTTCTTGAGTATGCCGGACATGATACAGTGCTAACAAGAAAGTTACAAACTGGTAATTGGGCTGGAAGCTGCTCAAGCTGCGGGGTACGAAAGTCAGGCTAGGTCAGCAAACGATCAGAGATGGTATTGAGTCAGCTGCTTACCAGAGCCCGGCTCAGACGCCTTGAAGAACGCAAACTTACTTGACTCGTTGTATTGCTTGTACTGTGGGTCCATGCGCCCAAGATTGATACGAACATCGGGACCGAGTTTCAACTTCCAATCAAGTATCCAGCCTGACAGAGAAGCACCGCTCCGTTCGTTACCAAAAGGCACAAGAGGGTAACATGATGCAATGACGGCGGTGTGGCACCTCGGTGCCGATGCAGAATGTTTTCCCTGCAGCTCCAGCAAACGTGCACGCAGCTTGCGCGGTTCCTGCCAAGTGTGGCGCCGTTTTTGGTCAGACGTACATCAACTATAACTGATAACGTCAAGCAATGGCAGGCCAAGGCCACCAAAGAGCTCAAGGGCAAGGATCCGTTGGAGACCCTGACCTTTCAAACAGCAGATGTACGTTAGCTTTGGCTGGCCATCCGCGTGCGAACCGTGGACGTAGTAACATGCTGAATGGCTTTGTTGTGGGTTAGGGTATTGCTGTGAAGCCGGTCTACACTGCTCAGGACCTTGAGAGCATATCTCATGTCACCGATGAGGTGAGGTATCTGTACAGTCAGCAGTGCTGACAGTACCACAACCCTTATTGCAGCGCGCGTCCTTGAACGCCGTGCTCTGACCTTTTGCGTATAAACAGATGATGTACCATGCGATGGAGTGCTTGACACAGCTGCTGCATGACGATGTGATGCGCAGCCCACTGTAGCAAGCAGTGGGGCTGCATCAGTTTCCGCAACAGGACAAACAGGAGCTGCAGTCGGCTGATGCCTGCCTCAAACTGTTAGCTGATTTTGGCAGCCATAGCAATAACAGATGCCAGCTGTGTGAGTTTACATCTGTCTAACTGTTATCATATCCGCAGTTACCAGGCGTGTATCCCTACAGCCGGGGTCCCTATGCTTCCATGTACACAGCCAGGCCTTGGACTATCAGACAGTATGCAGGATTCTCAACAGCAGAAGAGTCAAACGCATTCTACAAGGTTAGCCACCCAGCAGTGATCATCTCTTAAAGGTTCTAGTCTTCTGTTAGTGACATGCTGCTGCATCTGTAGCTCAAAATCAGTCTTTGCACATCTATGGCTGTGCACAACTTCAGACAGCATCAGCTGGTTTGTCAGTCATGCTCCTTTGTGCAACGAGGATTGCATGTAGAACTGATCAGCAGTTGCAGCAATCGTTGCACCAGCAATGTCAGATCGAGGTGTGATGTGCTGTGTTACTGGTCCTGCAGAAGAACCTTGCTGCTGGTGCCATGGGGCTGAGTGTTGCATTTGACCTGCCAACACACAGAGGCTATGACAGCGATCATCCACGAGTGATGGGTGGGTAAAGCAGCTGCAGTGTTTGTACACTCTGTTGACCTGTTCTTGACCTGTGCTGCACACCGTACACTGCCAGTTCAGCGGGCACACATGAACCAGCTTGAGAGTGTGTTGTGCCCCATAGCACGCCTAAGGCTCCAAACTGCTTGACAAGTGCATGGGCAACCGAACACCCGCAGCCAGCTTTGGGTGCATGCAGCACAGCACAGACGACCAATGCCAGCGGCAATTGGGCCTGCAAGGGCTATTCGTGGCATCTCCAGTACTGCCTTTCTGCCTACTGCATAGTTGCTGTGGTGCCTAGAAAAAGTGCATGTACCACGTGTGTGTCTATCGATACCCAGGAAGCTGCATTTCCGCACAGCATTGCGTGTTTGCTGCTAGTGATCATGTATGGCACAGCAGTACTACCATTGGTGTGCCTGCATGCGCTGCATGTATGCTCCAAGGTGTTCATGCTATGGATCCAGGCGATGTGGGAATGGCCGGTGTGGCAGTGGACAGCGTAGAAGACATGAAAATCCTCTTTGATGGCATACCCTTGGACAAGATGAGTGTCAGCATGACCATGAACGGCGCAGTACTGCCAATTATGGCTATGTTTATTGTGGCGGCTCAGGAACAGGGGGTGGCTACAGAAGCGTTGACCGGTACAATACAGAACGACATACTGAAGGTGTGCGATTGACCAACCAGTGCAACCCAGTTAAGATTGTTTGCGCTTAGCTGTGCAGCTAGGGCATAGTGGTGCAGGCCTAGTGCTGTTGTTTGTGAAAGCTGGCCAGCTTTGCTGGACAGCACATCTGGTAGTTGAGGAGTAGATGCTTCGACGTAACCTAGAACATTGTTTTCAGTGCGTTTGTGCCTGAGTTATGCAAAGCATTACTCATGAACAGGCACATGGTGAAGGTGCTAGGTGCTTTATTGGTTTGCATACCTTGAAGCAAATTGAATACATCTGACTCAACACCTGCATGCTAAACAGAGGCAAACCCAATGAACGCTGAGGTCCACACTTGTCCTGCAGGAGTTCATGGTGCGCAACACATACATCTATCCACCACATCCGTCCATGCGTATTGTGGGAGATATCATGGCCTACACGTCAAAACACATGCCAAAGTTCCACCCAATCAGTATCAGCGGCTACCATATGCAGGTAATAACGCATCACATATACTCAAGCAGCATTCTTGATTCAGCATTGGCACTGCTGAGTATGTGTGTCTTGCATGAAGACATCTGCTCATGCTGCAGCCTGTTGCGCTCAGCATCTTTCTGTGATCCACTGTGTACCCTCCAGTTGTCTGCTGAGCTATTTACTTGATAGGTAATCCAGCACATTGAAAATGCTGGACACAAGCAGCTGCTTCACACTAGCAACACCTCGGTGCCAGAGTGGATTGATGCTGGCTGCTCTTGAAAGCATGATAAATGTAGATGAAATGTATCCACCCCACTGTACATCAACGCTGACCACTAATGGCAGGTGCTGCTGGTCGTGTCCGGTTGCCATTGCAGGAGGCAGGAGCCACGCCCGCTATTGAGCTGGCATTCACTATAGCAGATGGTCTGGAGTACATCCGATGTGCACAGGTAAGCTTTGAGAGATGTGCTGCTTTCCATCATTAGCTCAGCATGAAAGAGGACACAAGGCTGCAGCAGTAGTACCGGAGGTGCCATCAGCAGCCTACTAGTATCCTGCAACAGCCCAGGACGAGCAAGCTGTGTGTGGGTTTGCAACCAACATTTAAGCAACCGCATGTTTTTGCTGCGACAAGGGAACGCGGGGGGGGGGGGGGGGCTCAACTGCCACTTCAGTGCTGACTAATGTGTTTGTTTGCAGAGCTGCCGACCCAGGAAGCACACCGCTGGCACTAGTTAAAAAGTTGGTCGTTGAGTAGAAGCCTTACCTGTACGCCCACAAACCAGCTGATGCTGTGTCTCTGCTGCACAGGCCGCTGGTCTTGATGTTGATTCAGTAGCACCCCGGCTATCCTTCTTTTTTGCTGTCGGGTTGAACTTCTACGAGGAGATTGCCAAGCTGCGGGCAGCACGGCGGCTCTGGGCACGGATGGTCAAGGAAAAGTTCAGCCCTAAGAAGGAGACCAGCCTTATCCTGAGGTGAACAGGCTCTTTGCTGGCGAAAGCGTGCTGGTTGCTGCTGAATATGCTGTTAGCAACTGGTGACTAGCCGGCAGTACACAGCAATGTGCCTATCTGTTATAAGTATACGCTTGAGGTGACATTGCCTGCTTCTGCAACCATTCAAGCTAAGCCTAAGCTGACCAGTATATGCTGTATGTCCTCTCCCTGCAAGACACGCTGCTACGTAACCAGCAGCTATTCTATAACAGCTCAAAGCAATGAAGCTACCTGGACAGTTGCAACCACTGGTGTGGCACACAGCCGGGTGCTGAATAGTATGTGCTGTATAGCTATATTACCAGGACGCGCTCTCAAATCATCCAATCGGTGGTTGCTCGGATCGGACAGCCCAGGAGCCCAACAATAACATCATACATCTATGCTACTAGAACAATCGCAATCACACGGCCTGGTGCTGACCAGTAAATGCTGGTGGTCTCTCCTTGCAGGACACACTGTCAAACCAGCGGCTACTCCTTGACAGCCCAGGAGCCCCACAACAACATCATCCGGACAACCATTGAAGCACTTGCAGCTGTACTAGGTGGCACACAATCATTACATACCAACAGCTTCGATGAGGCCCTGGCACTGCCAACGGACTTCAGTGCGAGGTTGGCCAGAAACACACAGCTGATACTGCAGGTGTGCTTTATTGACTGGCAGTTCCCAGGGCTGCAGACAGACCATCAGCCCGGAGTTGTCTGTTGCAGGGGGCAATCAATTCGCCATGGGTGGCTATACCCATGATGATGGTCTTGAGGCGCCCTGCTGAAGGTTGCTTGCTGTGCTGAGTACGTTTGAATACTGCACGCGGCTAAGGTCCCGGCAGCCTTGGCAACTCTTCTGTGCATGAAAATGAAACATGCTTTGCCTTGATTAGCTGTACCTTGTGTGTGTGCACAGCCGCTCACTGCTGCTCATGAAGTGTATCACCCCAGGCTGATCAAGCTGCAAACAATGACCATCTACTGCTGCACCTGTGTGCAGGAAGAGACTGGTGTCACACGTGTGGCTGACCCATGGGGTGGCAGCTACTTCATGGAGAACCTCACAGCAAATCTTGAGTCTGCTGCTGAGAAGCTGTTGACTGAAGTAGAAGGCCTCGGAGGAATGACAGAAGCATTGCTAGCAGGTAGCTACCACTTCTAAGGATGCAGTGTCTGCTGTAGTGGCTTGCATGTTGTATTGTTACTTGCTGCAGGGCATAGCACCAAAAAGGAGTTGACTTAGCAGTCAGCTGCTGCTGCTTGAGTGCTTTGTGTGTGGTATGAAGTGATGGCTGGCAGGAAAATCGAGTGTCCTTCTGCAGATTTCTTACTTCAAGGGAGGGACTGACTCTCAGGCTGCTGCCGCGACAAGCTAAGCCCCTTCCATTGTACAGCTTGAATACTCTGCTTAGGTGTGATCTATGCTTGATGTGACAGAGCTGTGAGGATATGCGCTGGCATCTGTTGTTGCTGCAGGTCTACCAAAGCGCAAGATAGAGGAGTGTGCAGCTCGTCAGCAGGCCCACATTGACAGCGGTACACAGGTCATCGTTGGCGTCAACAAGTTTGTCAGCACAGCAGGTAGGGCAACAAGCTCCTTGCTGTCTATGCTGCTATATTTGGTTCAGCTGTCTCTGCTGAGCTTTGCAAGGTGGCTGTATTGGTGCTTGCGCAGCGCCAACAATCATCTGCTCACAATCGCCCATCAACACCCATAGTTGTTAAGCATCATTTGGCGCTGAATTGCTCAGGTGTATACACAGCAGTCTGGCGTTCAGTTCTGCTGGCAGTGTAGCGTGTTGATACCAACTATGTCCCTGCTACCCATTCATCCTGCAGAGTCTGAGGTGGTGCCTGTACGTCAGATTGACAACAGTGCTGTGTTACAAGCCCAATTAGCACGGCTGTCCAATGTCAGAAACAGCAGAGATGAAGATGCCGTCGCTGCAGCATTGGCAGCTATTGAATCAGCAGCAAAAGGCAAGGACCGCAAGCCAAACTTGCTGGAGCTGGCAGTAGAGGTATGCATGGTTGTGACTGTGCAGCAGCGTGTGACCTGCCACACCCTAGCATTTGGAGTTGTTGTTTTGGAAGAGCAACATGCTGACATGTAGGTGGTTCCAAGATCTGATGGAGCTCCAGCATGGAGACTTTGAGAGCCTGAGATTACTGTGTTTGCCAAACAATTCAAGGTAGCATACCAGGTGTTCACCAGCAACGGACAGAGGCAAGCTATGTGCGAGTGCTTTAGCTCTGCCTAGGTGGCCACAAGCATGTGTACTCCAACAGAGTACCTGCCTCATGCCTGAAAAGTACACTATGTTGCCCTTGAACATCCTTTTACATACATGCATTTGCAATCCATACATGCGCATCATATCAAGCTGCCATTGTAGGCAAGCATCATATGAGGGCCATGTGCAATGCTAGTATCTGATACCAGGCCACAAGCCTCAATCAGCAGTCCTACATGCACTATACGATATGCTGGGACACATTCAAACACTTTACACACACAGCAAGCCTTATAACATCCAGGTGGTCTGCTGATTGGTGCAGGCTGCTCGTGTGCGCTGTACTGTTGGTGAGATCAGCTATGCCCTTGAGAAGGCGTGGGGCCGCCACACAGCAGCAGCGGGAGTCGCACCAGGGTTCTACGCTGCTGAACGAGGTGCAGGAGCAGCAGGTACAACACGGTTTGAGCTTGCATCGTTGCTTCTTGATTTGCCATTTTGCATCTTGATTGTAATGCATAAACTGCGTAGCAGTAAATTGCTGAACGCAGGACAGTACTTCTTGACTATCACAGCTGTCACAGAGAATTGACTGTAGAGCGCACACTTGATGTAAACATGTTGTTAGATTTCATAAAGGATCCAATTGGATCTTGCAAGGGTGCTGATGTGTTACTGCAACTGGTGTCCGTGATGCTGCATTCACAAGTTGCAGTGGTAGCCAGCATCATTGAACCATTCCGAGCCTCCTCCCACAATCAACTGTCTAGTTGTGCAAGGATCAACCCCAGGAGCAGAGTCACATACTCAATGCCTGTCAGCAGTCCACTCTGCACTGCATATGCTTCCATGCACTGCTGAGTCCGAGCAACATTACAAGTGTCATGTTATATATAAATGTAACATATATGTCGTGTCTGTGCAGCTGCCGGTCTTGATGCTGATGTGGAGGTTGCAGAAGTTGAAGCAGCAGTCAGAAAGTTTGAACAGATAACTGGCAGACGACCACGCATCTTAATAGCCAAGATGGGTCAGGATGGCCATGATAGGTGAGCGCAAGATGTGATGAATGGGGGTGGGGTGTGTTATGTATGGACATTCCTGGGATGCAGGGCAAACAGCAATGATGCGCTATAGGGGTCAAGGGCACAAGCAACAGCAGCAGCAGCAGCAATGCTATTGCTGAATTCGCTGCTTCCGAAGAGGACGTGCTGTTGTTATCGCTGTTATCATCGATGTGGTTATTGCTGTGGTTTTGAAGTGTCAGCTGCAAGCCATAGGCACATCAGTTGCACTATTTGCTACTGCTGTTCTGCGTTGCAGGGGTGCTCGTGTCATGGCGAGTGGTTTAGCAGACCTTGGTTTTGATGTTGATATCAGCCCGCTGTTCCAGACGCCTTCAGAAGTGGCGCTACAAGCAGTTGATGCTGACGTGCATATCGTAGGCATCAGCAGTCAAGCAGCAGGACATAGGTAAGAGGCGCCTTGGAGCTTTGTCTGGCTGAAATGGAAAACCTCCATAACTAGTAGCTGCAGCCTCATACACCCTGACTGATTGGCTTATGCAAAGGACCACTGTAATGGTGCCATCCTTGTATGCCTCAGTGGTCTGCAAGTCAGTGCAAGTGCATGTGCGCGGCACAAGTACATCACTTGCTGCGAAGACGGCCTGCAACACCCTGCAAAACAACAGTTCTTGCTTCATCAATACTGGCATGAAATCCCCTTGGTCTATTAACAGCAACACGCGCATATAAAACGTCAGTTCACATTGCCTAGATTGCAATGGAAGGGACAAACACGCAGTTGTGCACACAACACAAGTCAGGAAAGGCAAAGTACTTGTCATTACCATTGCATACTTTCCAAATTGCTTCAAATTGCTTCTGCTTATAATCAGATCCTGTTTCTGCATGCAGGTCGCTTGTACCGGCCTTGTTAGATGCACTACGGGAAGCTGGTATGCAACATGTGTTGGTGGTGGTTGGCGGCATCATCCCTCCTCAAGACCATCAAGAGCTCTATGACTTGGGTGTGGGGGCGATCTACGGCCCTGGCACACGGATACCAGCTGCTGCGCTTGACATGATACAGCTGCTGGTGGGGCCCGAGGTCCTGGGAGATAAGACTGCTGCTGCTGCTGCTGGATCTGCAGCTGCATAGGCATGAGTGAAACAGTGTTTTGGGCAACTTGTTGGTGTCTACCTGTTGGCTATCTGATGGGGCTCAGTGTGCTTGGGGTGATTTGTCTGAAATGACAGCAGTTGGGTTGCATGCAGTATACACACACTAGCCCATCCATGCAGTATACACACACACTAGGGTTTGCGGTCAGCTCTGCGAGGGTTTCAGTATCCGTTGCATGGGAGTCGATCTCTGTGTTGAGCAGCATGTGTGGTCTGGTGCATCCACAGCAGCACCAAACCAGTGTTGCTTGCTACACACAGAGCCTCCACACCCGCTGCCTGCACAGCAGCTGCAGCATTGCACTTGTTTGTGAAATAGGCAAATCTTGGTTGGTAACTAGTGTGCTGCTGCTGCCACCGAGTGTCGTGGCACAGCCCCTGTGGTCGGCCGTTGCACAACATGTAGTACGGCATCTGGTTGAATGTTTTGTGTACAACTTATATGGATTCGTTGTTGCTGCCGTGCTTGTAACTGCGTGGTGGGCTTGGTTGTGATTACGCTGGTTGGGTGTGCCTCCAACAGTGCTTGTGCAGTTGTTTGCTGGATGTATCTTTTGGGAGATTGGGCAGCGCTTGGTGGCCTTGGCAGCACATACTGCCGGCCGGAGACAGGATGTAGCAGCTCAGCCTGTCATATTTCTCTTGGTTTCTAATGCAAACCAACTGTTTGGTCCTACTGTTTTGTGCATAATGTCTCAACCCACATATGTCTTATATGATCAAACAGGCACATCTGGTGTTTCTGTCATTGTTTGAGATCTGCAAGTACCATGATGTTGCTGCCGCTTCTACCGGTCACCATCATTGCGTGGACTTTCCAGGACCGTTTGCTGCTTGCGAAAGCCTTACCCGATGAATCAGTTGTACCGTATAGGCTATGGCATGCAGCTCGTGCATTGCAAAGTTGATGTGATATTGCTTCCAGACCTGTACACTACTACTGATGGTGAGTGCTAGGGCTCTTGAGCAATAGCTATAGTATTTTGAATTTGGCCAGCCGGCAGTTGCGACTTTTTATGCTGCCGTTCCTGTGTACTCGGGGTTGGACCAGTATACCCAACTGTGAATGTGCAATGTACCGTGGCGGGTTCAGAGCTGCTGAAATTTACAACTCTGGGTGTGTGTTAGTTGAGCAGTTCATTGGTGTTGACAAGGCAGACACCACAGACATTTGTGCTAGGTCAGTACGAGTATTGGGCGGCACACTGTAGGTGCACTGCTAGAGATGAACAGCTGGTCCAGACAGAGTTGAACGTGCTGTTAAGGATTGGTGTCAGTAGCCAGCAGTGACGTGACTGTCCCGCAGACCGTCAGTGAAAGTGCTGGCAGCGAAGGTGGTGTAATATAGTGGCATCCTCCATAGTAGAGGCTGTCATCGGAGGCACAAAAATGACTGAGCCGTGCAACAAGTTGGAATGCGCTGGCAAGAGCTAGCGTGTCATGCATGGGCGTCGCCATGGCGGGTCACAGAGCTCTGACAGCATTCAGACGTCTCGACTGCACCAAAAAGGGAAGGCACGGAAGTGTGTGCTCAAATGGCAAAGCAAGTGTGGTAGCAATGGTCTACATTCTGCAGCCAGGTCAGTCGCTGAGGGCCTCAAATACAGGCACTGAGGGGCATTGAAGAGTGGTGAAACTCCAGCTGTACAGCCTGTACAGTACAGGGGCAGGTGTTCAGTCGCATTGCGGCTGTGCAAGCTATGAAATGCATTCCTATGACATACTTACATGTGTTCTCTGACTGCTGACGATGCAGCGTGTGATCGCCATTGTGCACGTGTGGGCGGGCAGCCCTTCGGCTCACACAGGTACGGGTCCGTATCACTGACTAGCGTGTTTCTGCATCGGAGCCTCACACAACAGCGCCTTGTGTTTATGTTTTTGTGAAAGCGTGTCCGCGGACGGTGACACAACGCTTCGTCGCACATGACACACCCCCGCCACCCGCGTGTGAAGTCCGAGGTCCCCTCTGACGCACGAACAAGGTAGGCCACAGAAACATCCCCAAGGCACCGATAGCTGTTCTGACTAGCGTACAGACCTGATACGCTTGTTTGCTAGTTTGATTTGGCTCGTGCATCAGCAATTTCGAGTCCTTGATCGCTGGCCTGTTCTTAGACGGTGAAGAAGCAAGAGGTATTGGCATACAGACTGTTGAAGGCTTGCTGCGATGCTGTCGGCTCAAGATGCCATCAAAGCTGCTCGAGCTCTGCAGGTGTGCATCCCGTGCGTAGCCCCGCAGCTGCCACGCTATAGCACGACATGATTATGGTATGCTTTGGGCCACTTTGGCGTGCATCAGCGTTGGTGCGAGTGGCAACAGGACAGCTCCAAGGGAGCAGGGCCTTCCACTGCGTGGCACCGTGCGCACAGGGGCCGATCATGAGCCACTGCCATGCCATCCGCATCGTCATAGCTCTCCTATACATACTACACTGCTGCAGCGCCTGCGCACAGCAGAGTTCGACCATGTTGCGCTTCAACGCCTCTGCACTGCTGTTGTACGGTGCAGGCCAACGAGCGAGATGCATTGCGGGAAGCAGGCAGGAAAAAACTTGAGGAGTATAGGAAACTCAAAGCAGCTCTGCGCACTGGGGACTCGGTCGAGGCACAGCTGCAGCAGCGAAGCTTCAGCAACAGTAATCCAGCTGCAGCAGGTGCAGAGTCATCACCGGCGGGCATAGCCACCCTGCCAGCTCAGCAGCACAAGCAGCAGATACAACTAGAGCAAGCGCATGTATCACAGCCCCAGCCACAGCTGCAGCAGCAGTCGCAGGCACAGCCCGAGTCAGTTGGGCAAGATGGCCATGACCCCATGGTTGATGTTCTGCTTGCACAGGTGTGTGCTGTCTGTCAGTGTGACTGGTCTGGTTGCCTATAAGATGCGTGTGTCTGCTTCATGCTGCTTGTATGGTGCAGCTCCACATGAACATCTGCACGCTGCTTCTGAAGTGGGCGGTCGACGGCACTGTTGAAATGCACTGTGGGCATTGAGAACTCTGTATCACAGGGGCTGTGCTGATGTCAGCAGCTGAGCCAAGTAGCATGTCAAGCATTGAGGCTCGGCAGCAGGCAATGCTGCATTGACAGTTCGCACGTATGTGTCACATATGTACAAACCTTGGCGCTGCTCATTCAGCTGTGTAATCACCATGCAATTGTCACATTCACTTTTCATTCAGGTTGGCCAACTCATGTCAGACAAGCAGAAGCTCACAGCCCAATGCAGCAGCCTACAAAGAGAGAATGAGCAGCTGGTTGAGTTAGTCGGATACCTCAGTCTAGAACAGCAGCAGCTCCTAGAACAGCAGCATCAGTTACACAAAGTACTGCTAAACGTACAGAGTGGTGAACTGTTGGAAGATGGGACATGGTCATTCGAGCAGGACGTGATGCAGAAACAGCAATTGCTGGGGGGCCAGGGGGGCTTTGATAGTCTAGGTAGTACAGATACAATGCAGCTGGCCAGCAGCGACAGCAGTATGGAGGCTGTGTACATGGGGGATATGGAGATGTGAGGTGGTACTAATGCTCGAAGGGGGGGGGGGGGGTAAATGTTCTGCACGTCATGCTCCACTTCTGTAGTCTGCCTTGTGTGGCAATGCAGGGTTATCGCGTGCTGGGTCAGCCTGCAAGCATTGTATACTGCTGCATATGGTAGATGGGTGATCTCAGTTATTTCGTATGTATATGTTTGGAAGAAGGAATTGTTGTACCGGTCTTGAAGCCATCTTTGTGCATAGATGATGAGCTGGATCACTAGTGTGCAAAGTTTGCAAATAGATATATGAGCTGGGTATACCGTAAGTCCCAAACGATTGAGTAGCTGTTGTGCCCTTGGCTGTGGGAGAACAGACAGGAGGCAGCACAAGCTGACGCATGATAGGTAGTGTGGTGTAGGGAATGGTAGTTGTTGTGGAGTTGCCAGTTGATGATAGTTGTTTTGTTGACTAGTTGCAGTCATTGGAGTGTGTCTATTGATACCAGGTCCAGCATTCGCTTGATAGTACTTATGACAAATTTATAGGGTGTCGAGCATGCAGTAGCACATTGGTGAGCTTGTTTAAGCCAATTGCATATGCAGCAGCAGTTGTTTTGCTGCAGATGATGATGTAAAAGTGATTGGGCCATGCAATAAGTTGAATGCGCTGTCCTATCATGCATGATGTGCTGTAATCTTGTTGGTGCTTGATCTGTTGTCAGGTGGTAGTTTGTGGTATGGCATGGTGTGTGAGCAGGTGCTGCGTCCATAAACTTCAGATTGAACCTTTTAAAGTCGGCGTGTATTGGCGGTATACTCACTTTTTGGTAAGAGTTTTCATTGATATTTGCCCATGATATCATGGTGTACTGCTAGCAAAGTGGAATCTGATGCACCCGGTGAATGGGTCGGCCGAATGTGCTTTGTTAGTTAGGAGTGCCTAGCAAGAAGAAGAACAGGGCCTTTGCCCTCAGCCTTTAAGGGCTGAAGCTTGAAAAGTAAACTATATCTGGACCAGTGGGTGCATTCAACAGTGATGTCTTCAGCACCTTGTATTCATCCTGTTGCTGAAAGTAAGAACTTGTACAATAACAACGGTTCAATATAAATTCTCTGTTGCACAATGAAATAAGCCATCGATGGATGTGATGATGGTGAGGGGTACCGGTAAGTGTAAGGTGAAGTTCTTGCGCGCCATGGCATTAAGCGTTGTTTTTGATTTGTCACGGCGGCTATCCAATACGGTAGTAGGGAGCGTTTCGCGGCAGTCGCGAATCGGCTGGTTCTAACCGTTTGCTTGCAATACTGCCAGTACAAATACCGACACACTCAGCAGAGGAGAGTGGCCACCGGCTGGCCTTGAAACCAATGCAAGCTACTTGACATTTGCATCACAGAAGCCGGAGGCAAGCATTAGCTTGGGGTTGCGATTGGAAGCGTAGAGGATCATCACCGCGCTGCTGCCACTCTACAATAGGGGGGAGCAAGATCTACGTGTAGCGCAGCAGGCTGAGAATTCCATTCTCATTCCCATTCCTACTTTTGAGCCTCGTATGATTGGGCCTACACTGCTAGGGCGATCTAGCGATCCTGTAGGGCACAAATGTTTGAATCGTGACGAGCCAGCAGTACACACGTGTCGTTGCTCCCATGCCTGCAGTATGCGCCTGTACGCATAATACATATATAGAGTTGCACGATCGTGGCAAATCCTCGTGTGAACCTGTCACGTGGCAGGATATTCACGGTCTGTCCTTTTGTCATGGTTTGCTGAGCCTATTCCAAGCCAAGGCAGTCAACCGCATCTCGTCCTGCATTGGATTCAAATGCCGTGTATCCCAACTCGTTTGCTGTACTAAGTTACTGAACACCACATATCGGTGATTCACCGACATTCCTCAGACCTACTCTGCTCTCTGTCGTTCCTGCGCGGTGCACTCCGACAGCTTGGTGTTCCAAGCACATACCCAGAAGTTGCTGCGGCTGTGTCGTTATCGCTTACCGCTGCACTACTGTCAGGACATATCGGTCAGGCCACAGCAGCCTGCTGGCTTTCCGTCGACGTGTAAAGGACTTGGAATCGCTTGGTGAGTGCTGTAGATAGTAATCTGGTGTGCACACCAGCACATGATGGCCTATAGCACGTTGGCAAATCGTGTCCCGGCTGTGCGGTCGCTGCTGTGGGGTGGATGCTTTCTAGCACTTCAAACAGCGCCAGAGACACATGCATGGCGCTTCCTGAAACAACCTTTGCTGACGGGCTTGTGCTGCTGACTGCAGGCCGCTCTCTGTTTGATGTGAGCTCCTGATGAGCTTCGCTGTATCAGGAGTTGTCTGCTTTGCTATCTTAGCGTTTGTTGGGCCCATTCTCCTCTTTGTCTCAGCAGTATTGCTTCACAGGTAAATGGTGTAGCTACATTGTCTGTCAACCATTGGTGTATCGCTCTGTCCTGCTTTTGCACCAGTTTTGGTCCTGCTTACGCTGTTCCTTAGCAGTGCACAGCTTTGACACCCACTGCACCCAAACCCATCACTGGCTGTCTTATCAGAGCACATCTTCAAGGCCTCCGAGTGCGGGTAATCAAGGTTGCAACCTGATGTCACATTCTGCATCTACTGCTCGTCTATCCTGCAGGAGAATACAGCGAGAGCGGCAAAAAAGCGTCATTTTCCGAGTCAGCGGCCTGGACCCTCCCATAGGAACACGGGACCCAGCGTTACTATGGCCCTCAGTTCTAGCTACGCCAGCAGAAAAAGTCGAAAACGGTGCCGGGACACTCATAACTCCGCGGTCAGGCCTAAATGGGACAGACGATGATGACAGTCATATAGCTAAGCGGCCAGCATCAGTTGCCTCTAGTGCCAGCAGGGCAGGCAGCGGAGCCAGCACGCAGACCAGCCCATCTAGAAGCGAGTCTGCAGAGCACGGAACGCTGCCCCGCAGCTTATTTGCAGGACTGACAACCCCACCAGCAGCAGTAGTAGCAAGTACTCCCAAAAGCCACACTTCTGACGACTGCAGGATAACGGTGAATGACATACATTGCAGCAGGGACCAGTCCTGCAGCTTAGCAGCCACGCCTGCCGCATCTACAGCTGGCTCAGAGCACAGCAGTAGACCACATAAGCTGCAGCTGCATAGTGCAGAAAGCAAGGAGGTCGTGCGGCACTGGGGCACACCCATGAACCACACATCAGATACTTACGCCAGTTGCAGTACAGGGTATCAGCATGCAGCTGTGCCGCAGTCTGTGCATGTGGTTGTGATGACGCCGGGGCGGGCTCCTCATTCCCCTTTTGCTGATGCAGCACGGCATCAACACCATGGGTTAGGGCATGCTGGGCATCAGATTTGTGTATAGTCGGTGCCTGGTTTGAGAACACTGTACGATTAGTGCCCTACGTGTTTGCTCAAGCAGAAAGGACTTGGTGATTGGTTGCTGTCTACGTAGCTGTATGGTCAGTAAGGGGTGATTTCCAAATTTTTGCACACTACTTCTGGTCATGTGGCACTGTATTTGCGCGGCTTCGCACGATCCCGTGGTCATGTATTCTAAGCACTGTTTGCCAGGTCATTTGTGACCACCAGGGTGCCATGTCTGGCGTCGTGCTTTCCCGAGCTCTTATGCCACATCAGTTGCGCACTTGCAGACGCTGTATGGGAGTTGTGCACTTTGTTTCATTAGAGGCGGTTCTATCGCAGTTGACAGGCAATGGTCCTGCTGCATGATGCATGTTCAGCCAGTTGCCACCTCCAACCAGCGTGGTGGTCTTCAATGTACAACACACATTATTGGCTGTCCTATTGCCCACTGTTGTACCGTGCATCAGCTTGCATCAGCCAGCCAGCCATAGACTGGTGCTTGGGCTTTCTTTTGCCATTTTTGTTTTTCAGAAGTGCATGCGTTGTGTGGGCTATCATTCTACGGCTCATACATGTGAGTGTAGCGACTAGAATGGACCTGGCCGCGCTGATGGTTGTGACTAGCGGCCGGGCCAGTGCTCTTGTAAAAGCTGGGGGTCCTGCCTGACCCGGTCTTGCTGTAATGGGGCTTTTGTTCGATCAACTCCTTGAAGGGTTTTTGGAAGGTTTTGCACCATGATCCACTTGTGACTGTTATGCATTGTACAGCGGGGCTTCAAGCATTGTATATGGGGGTGTCATGCATTGTATAATGAGTATCTCTGCCTCTGGTGCGGAGAGGGCGAATCGGGTAAACCAAATCTGCATCAATCAAGTTTATACATGATCTTGATATGGCATGCTACCGCACTTTGGCCAAGGCCTTGTGTTAGTGGCCGGTTGCTGGAGGCGTCTGCTGCTATTCATACGTAGCGCCCTTGTTGCAACGGCAGGACCAATGTCATGTTGGCTTGCTCTAGTGGGTGTGAGCAGTGTCAGGCAGCTGATTGCAGGCTTGCTATTTGGTGTGTGCTTCGGGTATTGCAATGCAACTGTTACACCAGCCCAAGAGCTGATGAGCCAGTGCCCAGTGTCATGAATGTTACCCGAGGGTTCTGGAACTGCCCGCTGTGGGTGGATTTGGGTAAAACAGCGTCGTCATAGGAATGGTGGCAGTATACTGATTGAACCATTAGGAACCGCTGTGTAGATTATGGGTCTTTCTGGAAGAAGTGTTCTGTGTATCACTGGGATGTCTGGCCTTGTGCAGTATGGATAGATAGATAGATTGTTTACCCGCTCCGGCCGCAGGCCCTTTGGTTCAATGCGTGACAGAGATCTTGCCACGTGCAAGATGGACTGAGTTTGGGGTCTTTAGCTGGCCTGGGAGGGTGCGTGCTGCTGCGCGGAGCCTGTTGGTCATTATAAACATGGTTGTAAAGCGAAGACATGTGGGCTGGCTGCAGCTGTTGGCGGCACGCTGATTTGGAGTAGGGGCTCTGCAAAACTGTCTAGTAAAACGTGTCTTCTAATCAAGCAATCTCCTCAGGATAGTATCATGCATTCTCTTGCGTATCATGCATTTTTTGTTGACCCTCACTGAGGCTGCCAGGCTGGCCATCAAGTGTGGGGACTCCTCTGATAGTGTTGGGCAATTCACGCCGTGATGCCAGACGATATTGCTGTCTATTTCTTATACCACGGTTGGTTCATAGCCATCGATGCAATCTGCATTCGTCTGCGTCTGCGTTCTTTGTTTTGTGATGGCTCCGTTGTGAAGTACAGTAAAGTTTAGCTCATGAAGTGTAGCAGGATAGAGCCCTTGTCACCGGCATGCAAAGACTGTCTGTGCAGGCGGCGCGGTAAGCTATTTCATGAGAGGCCTCACAAACCTGGTCGTGACAACCACAACATCTCGCCTACCATATGGTGGGACATGCATGTCCGCACCCGGTAACGGTTACAGGCAAAGTTGGCCTAAACATGCCACCGTCAAGCTATTGCCGCATGAGTGCACCAGGGAGCAGGTCGCAGTACTTTGTCTACTCGAATCACTGTTATTGAGGCAAATTTGCAAGCAGCTGATATTATCACACTAGCGATCGATGATGACCAGGGTGGTCTACCGACTGTCACTCATTTCCATATTGTCAGCGCTTCAGGAGCAGCAGTCAGCAGCCAACGAGGAGGGACATGATCAAAGGCGTGCAAGCATCTCGGCGTCCGAAGGCTTGCACTCTTATAACCCCGAGTTACTGCTCCGCTGGGCGGGCAGCAGAGGGTGAGGGAGGCTGCACTTGCGGTCGAAGTCCTCCGAACACCCTTTACATAACATTGGTTACAAAACAGAGCGGCCCTGCATCCTTATCACGTATTGGCGTTGCCGCGCCTTACCCAAGACTTGCACCTTTTGCTCTTCCCTTGGACGTTGTCTGACATCAGGGCATGTGCGCCTCTGTACCTTGTTTCGCTCCTGCGTGATCATACCGTTGAAAGGAGTTGCGTTGCTATCTAAACTGCTTTGGTGCTGTTTGCTAACCTGGTTGACATACTTGACGCGTTCACTGCACTGTTGCCAGCCTGTCTCGATTGGTCATCAAGGCATTGATACACTCTGCGCGACGGGATTGACTGGCTTTACTGGGTGTCGTGGTGCTTACATCAATTTTGCGACCAACCAGCAGGTTACGCTCTGCAGTTCCGCCTGGTGTTCTTAGTGATCCAGGCCTCGCCAGACTGTAGGTGTCGACATCCACTAATAATTGCTTTGATGCGGTGATCATTGCTGGAGGCGCCAGTTAAACGCTTGTCTACGCATCGCGCCAAAGAACCAACCTCTGACAACCGCCTTCGCTGTCCCATTCGCACTGTAATGCTCCGCCCGCTCTCGCACAGATCAGCAAAGCTGCTAGCGTCTGCTTGTATGTGGCATCTGCGTCGTTTGAGCAGGGCCGCCGAACAATCACTGCTACTGCTGCTGCAGGGGGCGCTCGCACATTTAAGCAGCTAGCTGACCCGGTCATAGCAACAGCAGTCATGCCGGGACATCGACAGACGCCAACTCGGCTAAGGGAGCCCGTGTATATGGTGGACTTTGCGGTGTTTAAACCAGATGACGAGCTCAAGATCAACCTGGAGGACTGCGCAGAGTCAGCGTGGAAGTGGAAGCATCCAGATGGAGAGGTATGCATGCTCAGCAACTGTTGTGCATTGCCGGCGTTGTTGTCTGCCCCAGCAGACACAGGTTGTACAATGTACAGCCACGTTATTGGCTGTGAATGTATGCTGACTGCATTGTATTGCTGCTCAGCGAGCAGCATGCACATGCACGGGCCCTGATGGCCTTCGTTTTTGGAGTTGCATTCTTCACAGCCCACTCTGGCAGATGGAACCCATGCTTTCGATAGGCACTCTCGCGTCTTCAACATGTTCCTCAACACAGACTGTCAGCCCAAAGTTCATTTCAACACAAGCAAGCAATGTTTGCATTAGCTTATCAGGTTCTGCGAGCCCTTGGACCCAACCCTCTCGGTGACGTCTCATTCATCGTCGCAGTATGTTAGCCCTGAGACACACGAATTTGTCAAGAAGGTATTTGAAAAGAGCGGCATTGATAAGAATGGGTCTTACCTGCCCAAGAACCTCCACCCACAGCACACAGATGATCCCAAAGGTGGCTTGGATGAAAGCTTTGCAGAGGCCAGGCTGGTTATGGGTGGCGCTGTGGAAGAAGTGATACAGAAAACAGGTGAGCTAGTGTGTTACACACTACTTTGTCGCTGTTGCTTGGTCTATAGTTTGCTTTCAGGGTGCATCAAAGCAGTTGCTCTCGTTGAGGTCGAGTGCATGCAACCTGGTGAATTGTAAAGCAACCGTCATGCAGTGCACATTCTTCAGCACAAGATCATGCTTGGTTGAATCTCCTCAAGGCTGCGCTCTGTATCTGCAATGTAGTTGTGCAAATGTCGCTGCTGCTGCTCTTGTGCTGATGGCTCATTACATTCATGTTTTGAGTGTAGGCATCCGTGCTGATGAGATTGACATCCTGGTGGTCACATCATCAGTGTTTTGCCCCACACCATCCGTTGCCAGCATGATTATCAACATGTTTAAGATGAAAGAAGACATTCAGGTCAGTGTGTGGTGTCAGCATAGCATGCTGCCAGTGAATGCACCCACCCGCCTGCAACATGCCTCACAGATCTAGCAGTTGTGCAACAGCGTCAGCGGCTGACTGTGTGTCACATGCAATAGTCCATCACTGAATCACCACGCTTTTCCTTGCAGAGAGTGTATGTCTGCCTGCACTTAGCTTATTGACAGCAGTGTGACACGGACAGACCATTTGTAACAAAGACGCAAGTGATGCACACCCTGCCGCAACTGACAAACCGACAGTGCCGTGTTTGAGAGCTTCTCATGTTTGCTGCCTGCTGCGTTGTTATTCCTCCAGGCCTACTCCCTAGCTGGCATGGGCTGTGGCAATGGCGTCATTGCTATACAGTTAGTACGAGACATGTTACAGGCACACCCCGGTGCCAATGCGTTGTTCATCACAGCAGAGATATGCAGCAGCGCTTTCTACCAGGGGAGAGACAAACACTGCTTGGTAGGTACTGGGTGTGGAAAAGCAATTGCATACCGCTAGGATCATCCACTGCAGTCAGCAGCAATGCAGTTGCCAAATGCAGATGCGATTAGTGTTTGCTGGTGTGTATACTTGAAGCCATGAGGAGGCCGCTTACCTGGGCATTGCTGACAGACCGAGCTTCGTGCTGCAGTGTGTGTGTGCAAGCGACAGCTTGTGGTAAATGCAACTCCGCATGCGTACTTCGCTTGATCGCTTGCTATCAATCAAGCATGTACTTGCTCCTGTTCTCACTCACATTGTTTGTATAGGACGGCCTTCATGATGGCATTGTTGGCAGCCTATACAGTCAGCCTGGTCAACCATCAGTTTGCTGCTGTTATCACTGCAGGTCAGCAACGCTTTGTTCCGTATGGGAGGCTGTGCAGCCATTCTGACCAGTGGCACAAGTCAGCGCCACAGATGCAAGTATGAGCTCACACACAGTGAACGAGTGCACACAGGCGCACGAGACACAGGATTCAAGTGAGTGGTGGCAGCAGGCAGCTTTTGGGCCACCACATGTGTAGACAGTACACTTGATAGCTTGCATAACACGGTTGCCTCAATTGGTCTGAGAGCTATGCGCAGGTTTGTTGGCATGCCGCCAATATTGTGAGCAGCACCATGCAGCAGCTGTGTTGGTGTTATAGCATGCCAGCAGTCTCGTACACTCATCCTCAGATGGGGGCCGCAGGCATGCTTTGAAGTTATTCTCCTTCACAGCATACGTAACACTACCTTCAGAAAATGAAGATGACGTATCGTTTGTGTATTGATGCGTCCTGTAACTATATGTGTAGCCGCATGTACTTTATACCTGTTCAACGCCAGACAGCCCAGAAGGACACTATCCTTGTACAAGCACAAAGTTGATTTCCAGCCAACCCCTGAACGCCCACTGCTGCCTAGCCCAGTGACCCTGACACTGCTGCTGCTTCGCTGTCTGTCATTGTCTGCAGCTGCATGTACTTTGGGCCAGATGCAGAGGGCCAGAAAGGCATATTCCTGTACAAGGAGCTCCCAACAGAAGCTGGCATTGCCTTAGAGAAGTGCCTGAAAAAGATAACACCGCAGATTATGACCTGGGGTCAGTATGCTGAGGCAGCGCTTGTGATTGGCAAGCGCAAGTGGTATGGCAGGGAGTCAGTGGGGCCGTACATCCCAGACTACACACGTTGCTGTGATCACTTCTGTTTACATGCCGGTGAGTTCAGGTTGCTGTGGTTGATGGTTTTGCAAGTTACTATAGTATTGCCAGGGCTTGTTTGTGTCAGTGCCTTGCATGCTGATTGGGACACTGACAGCTCTCCCACCGGCTGTTTGCACTTGATCTAGCAAGGAACCTTGTGCCTGGTAGTTGATAAACAGCAGCTTTCTTTGAGCAACAGGGTGCTGAGAGATCCAATGTGTCTCCTTGCCCATGTATGGCCTGGGGATGCCTGTTGAGCATTGCAAGAGACACAAACCCCAACCCAATGCATGGCCATCACACAGTCAGACTGGAATGCGTCTGGTGCTGCACTTACTACCTGTATGTTGTGTGTGCCGTGCTGCTTGCACCTGGCAGGTGGTTATGCTATCTTGAAAGGCATTCAGAAGGGCATGAAGCTGCCAGCTGAGAAGATGATGCCCAGCTTTGCCAACTTGAAGGACTACGGCAACACCAGCAGCAGCACAACATGGTACAGCTTTGCTTACATTGAGAGCATCGGGGATATCAAGAAGGGCCAACAGCTCATGCAGGTGCGTTATATTCATTATACCCATTGCTGATTAGCAAGTTTGCCACCTGTCAACATGCCTGGCTGCAGTGATGGCCAGCGAGTAGCTGGTGAAGTAGTGCAAGGGACATGTATCTACAACTCCTGTTGTTTGCATAAGTTCTGTTGAAGTTGCAGAGTCAGCCAGGCTGTGCATGCGCCCTTGACGTGTTCCACAGTGCGCTACTGGTACACTATACTTATGGTATCAACCAGCTCATCAGCGTTGACGTCACCCTGCCGGCGGTTTCAATGATTCCTATAACAATGCATACAACAATCCAGCGCTGTCTTTGCAACTCACCTGAAAACCAAGCAGGTATCAAATGCTGGCGTTCGTGTACTGTGTTTATGTCTGCCCTCAGGCTGGTGTAGGAGGTGGCATGAAAGCAGGTGTCAACATCTGGCGAGCCCTGAGAGACATCAAGGATGTGCACCCAGCATGGGCACATGTAGCTGATAAAAGGTACTGCCAGCACCAGCACCCAACATACAGCAGCTGTTGGATGGTGCATTGTTATTGCCCGCACTAGCACCTAACATACAGCAGCAGTTGTAAGTTGCATCCTGGCAGATACCTGTTTCGCGTGTTGATGCCAACGTTTGATAAGGGGCCAACAGTGGTGGTTAGTACCACAGAGTCAGCCTGGCTGGCGGCAGCTGCAGGCACACATTGTCAGCGGCCAGCACTGAGAAAGCCGATTCGCAGCCAGGTGCAGTACCCCGTCTCAAGTCACCGCAGACCAGCCAGTGTCTGCTGGACTGCCTTGTGTGATACTGGGGCACTAGTTCATGCATCACCTTGTTATTGTGAGGCCGGGGTTGTTGAGATTTTGCCTGTTGCTGGTGGTGTGGTGTTACAAACTGTATGGAGGTGCACTGCAGCGGCTTTGCATGCCACGGCGCTTATTGGCAGATGGCCAGCCACCCTATCGCACAGATCTCCGTTTCACGAGGAGACTTGTTTGGAGGCTTGTTTCTGTATTCCTAGATTGATATTCGCGCGATATCACACACCTCACACCAACCGCCAGTAACTTTCCTGCAGGTACACTGAGGCAGATCTGCCCCGTCCCATCACCCGCAAAGAAGATATTGGCACCCTCACAGGCATCAAAGAGTTTGAAAAGGAGCAAGGCAGTGCAAAAGCGGTAGCTCCCGCCGGTGCAGATGATGTGTTGGCTGCTAAGATCCGTGATCAAGACACGAGCAGTAAGCTTGCTCCAAACGGGATTGAGGTGTCAGCTGTCAGTGGGGTGGAGGCTTGATACTGATGGAGAAACTTTGGCTATGTAAGCTTGTCATTTGCAAGCTTTGGGCTACCAAACGGGAGGAAGGGAGGGTAAAGTTATGTGTAAGGGGCGGCCCATTACAGCTGGACGCGTGCCTATACTAAAGATGGTCCAGTGTGTGGCCCGGCTCACGGAACTGGTTCAGAACCCCTCATGGGTTGAAAAGCGAGTGTTGTTTGTGGGTGCAGTGATTTGATTCTTTATGTAGGATATGTACTGATTGACGGTGGTGGGGCGGTGGGGGGCTGGTGGGGCATCAAAGCAGCAGATGCTTCAGCTGGTGCCTGTCGGGTTGGAGTCGTACTGACACGTACTGCTGGTGTGACGTTGGGGGAAGGATGGTACACATGCATGCAGCAAATGCTCGCTTTCACACGACAGAGTGGAGTCAGCACTTGTGGGCTATGGGGGTCTCGTGTGGTGGTTGCATGTTGTTACTAGTCTATGACCTTGGAAGCTGTGATTAAAGTTAGGCTGGTACTGTATCTGGTACTATATACAACTGCTTTCTCTTGACACATCCAGGGGAATGCGCCTACCCTTGCCACTTATGCTTGTCTTCCAGTGATTTCGCAAACAGCGGGTGCCTGGGTCTTGACCTTTCATGTCTCTGTACGTGCCATGCAGCAAATGCTAGGATGCATTGTGTTGTTTCTGTCTCCGTTGGGCCTGCATGATGTGATGTAAATATCAGCTATACTTGTGAGTACGTGCGGCAACAGAAGGTGTTAGCTATACTTGCTATGTCACAAGTGCAGTGGGGGCGTTGGTTTCAACTGATGACCCCTTGCATAGTTTACTACAACCTACGAATGCTTTGGGTGCTAGTTATCCCCATGCTTGAAGGCTTTTTGTTGGCATGCACCTCGTAACTAGAGGCAAGGTGTGATATGATTCCCTCCGAGCGCAGATGCACACCAAGCGAGGGTGGGGCCTCTGCGGGGGCTCGGCTCTATTGGTGCTAGCATGACTATACTAATCTCATACATACACCACCCTGGTCATTGTGTAGATAGCTCATTGGTGGCCTGCTGTTCAACTGTGATGTATGTCATCACTCCACCTTAGTCGACTATGAATCTACAGTGTATCTGCTGTTGCCTATTTTGCAGACCCATCAGTATGCTGTGAGTTGTTCATTGTTGCTGTGAGTTGTTCCCTGGTGCGTGAGCTCCTGCCTCGGTACTACTACAGGTGTGTCGCACGTGTGCCCCGTCGTCTGTGTAGTCTATGGGATTCTGCCTGGGCACAGCATGTTGTCACAACAGCTTCAGTTAGCCGGTGAACCAGAACTGGCAATCCTCCTTGTGCATTCGTCACATGCGCTGCATCTGACTGTGTGTGCTGTGTATTGGCGCTGACAGAGCTCTGTGTGGGTTGACAGCTGTGTGGTGTGGTGTCCTGTGGTCTTGTGACCTGGCATGTTTGCACATATCAGGAGCAACAATCCTGCATCAAACGATTTGCGAACCTGTGTTGTATAGAGATGCCACCAGTGGTCGTTCACATGTGGTGGCTTCTGGCTGTGTCTGTGTTGCACATGTGTCCTGGGTTGAAAGCGTCAGGCATGGGCATTTGTTGGTCCTGTGACTCTAGGTATCCAATAGTTGAGAACTGCTCTGCTATAACACCTTTCTTGGTGTTGCCAGGCGTCATGAGTTTGAAGCCAACAGATTCAACCGCAACAGTCAACGGTTGCTGGCGGCAGGCGGTGTCTTGTTGTAGCTAGTCTGCCAGAATCGCCCGGCCAGTGCCTGTCTGTGTGCTGCATGCTTTTGGAGTTCTTCTGCCGATCTCTGATGATCATGCATTGGCCAGTGCTAACTACTAAGGTTGATGCAGCGGCCCGGAGGCCTGCCAATGGATGTGGCTGTGGTTTCAGCTAGCGTAGGCTGCTGTGCAGTCCAGTCCTGTGACGTTTGGTACACACAGCATACAATTCATGGCAGCAACTTTGTCCCAACCTTGTCAGGCTGTGGTGTCACAATTGAGCTATTGCTTTTCTTGAATGTACTAGCTGCTGGTGTTTTGCATATTTTGGATAAAGATTGTCAGCTGTTTCAGGTATATCCGGTAACGTATATTGAATGACATATAATATAGGAGAATCGGATAATCTGCTCGCTGCCGCAGTTGATCAGAAAGTGCTCTAGGATGTCAGCAGTAATGGCGTGTTGCTGTTGCCACAGTGGTGAGTGCGGTTGTATGTTTTCGGTGCCACAATGGTATGTATGCAACTGGTTGCCACAAACGTGCAGCATGCAACACACAACGTTCTCAACACCATGTCTGGCCATATTTGATGGCGTAGCGGATGTTGGAGATTCAGCGTGTCCGTCTATGGCCTTTGGCAGTATGATTATGGCAATGATGCGGCAGGCAATCAGAGTCCTGGCTGCATAGTTTGATTCACATTGTGACTGTGGTGTTTGATCAGCACGCGGCGGGAAACGTGTGTCACGCTGAATATATGCTGATTGCACTACTGAAATTCGCAACAGGAAATCAGTCGCTAGCAATGAATTTGGCAACCCGGGGGGGCGGGGGGCGCTTTCGCGTGGTTTCCTCTTGCATGAGCTGCGGCAGTTGGTATGTTGTCTCAACGCTTTGCAGTTGACAGACGTCTTCAGTCGTTTTCATGGGCTATTGAAGTGTTATACTTGACATGTGTTTACAGATTACGAGTGCCTTGAGGACGTAGATACTTAGATACAGGTTGCTGCCAACCAAATTGTATGCTGCCTGCACCAACCCGGCGGGGGCTGATTTAGTTGATATGCATCTTTGTGAGATTGGCAGCCAGCAATGTGGCTGAATAAGCGCACTCTTATGTTGTTGTATATAGTAGGTGTCTTTCATCAGGCGTCTAGAGAAATGCCGTTATGGTGGGAATGCAGCGTTCATCTTCAGGAGCTACATCCTGAACTTTCTGACACACAGCTGGCTTCTGTTCCCTTTTCAGCGCCGAGTTATGGCTATTAGTACTGTTTGGGAGGTTGTCTGACCATAGTGTCACACTTTAATGTTTGAATCTGCTTCGGTCTCCGGCATTGCATTTGGAATAAAACACTCTTAACTTGTCATGTTCGGCTGTCTATGAGGCAGTTGTTCTCAGGTTGTAGTGCTTGTCAATAACTGCCCTCTGGGAGCCCAATGGGCTCGCCTCTGTCTGTGTGGGCTCTAGAAAAGGCTTGCTCCTAGCTAGGCCCGATAGACCCTATTGTTAGGTCACCTACAACGGTTATAAGGGAGGGTCCACTGCGGGCAGAGCAACCTAATGACAGTGAATAAGCAATGCTTTGTAACATTCACACAGGGGCATTGCTGAGTCAACGGATGTGTTTCTACTGAGTCCAAGTTGAAGAGGGCCACTCGCCGCAAGACTGCTGTTTGGTGCAGACAGGCAGCGGTCTGCATTGAATGACAGATGGACGCACCAAAGAATACTGTGTCAGTGTTACTCTAGGTGGTACTCAACCGGGGGCCTAGTTATCCGGGATCAGAATATTTTGTACAAGGCAGCGCATCACAAGACAAGGAAGCCCTTGTGAAGCTTTGGAAGTAGCTTGTGGCTGCAGCAGGGGGTGGACTCTGCTGGCAGCAGGTGCTCAGGCTGTCAGCGGGCCAATGTATAGTCTGCGGTCTCGTATGTCTAGCAGTGCACAAGCTTGACAAGAAGGCGAAGTAATCACTCAGATAAACGGAATATCTGCAGTTCTGTGGCGTTTTATTGCTGGCACACTTGCAGTCCCAGGCTCCGCTGCAGTTTGTTCCGCTGTTTGGATATGCATGCGATAACTGCTTTGCCATTATGCTTGCACCCAGGTGTTTGCTGGGCGCCAGGTATCAGCTGCAGATGAGCGCACAAGCGGGGC
>NSMO01000019.1:13912-110072 GCA_002588565.1 Coelastrella sp. UTEX B 3026
CGTGTTTCGGTGGTTGCCAGCCACCTCATCAGTCACATTCAACCCAGACATGCCACCAATTGCATCCATATCAACTACATAGGCCGACACGCCTAGTAGACAACTATGAAACGTCACACGCCACATCAGCATCCCTCAACATCGATCGTATCGCATACAAGCGACTCCTAGACACCGCGAAGGCGTCAATTCAAAGCACAACTCGCGCCACCACTGTTTTGGAACTGTTCAAGTAGAGAACCACTGTGCGCAATGAATGCCAGCCAGACTTTGTTCAGGATTGGACCAAAGCTGGGGAAAACAGTCTGCAGATATTGCATTGGTTCGCGCACGTCATAGTTAATGATACAGTAATCAGGTTGAGGTGTTTTTACAGTGTGTGTATAAGGCGCTTGGTACACTATCTGGCATCAGGGTTAGGTTTACCCCAAGCCCTAAACCCTAAACTCGAAGGCTGGAGCCGAGGTGAAACGCATGGTGCTGCTGCTGCTGCTGCTGCTGCTGTAGGAATATGCTGACGAGGCTCGGCTGAAGTCTCTGGTTCACCAGCACAGCAGATTCGTCACCTTGCCAAGAGGCATCCGTCATCAAATATGTGGAATTGTTAATCACTGCTGCTGCTGCTGCTGCTGCTGTAGGAGTATGCTGACGAGGCTCGTCTGAAGTCCCTGGTCCACCAGTACAGCGAGTTCATCAACTTCCCCATCTATCTGCAGAGCACAAAGGAGAAGGAAGTGCCAGTGGAGGAGGTAGGTGTGGCACAAGTCTCACAAAGCTGACTTGCAACCATTGTTTGCACAGTGTCATTTGATGTTACGTTGTGCGTAAGCATGCGAGCGGATCATTTCCCGGTCTATCTGCAGAGCACAAAGGAGAAGGAAGTGCCAGTCAAAGAGGTACAGGTTTTTTGCGAGACCGCCTGCATCAAACGACTGCAAATTGTGCTGTGATATTGTGTAGTGCGGAGCCATGTGACCGAGTCAGTCCTTGGTCTGCTGCTTTTAGTGGAACGGCCCCGAGTGTCGTGAATTTTCGGAAATAATGTTTATCTGGTGTATATGAGTGATGTGTTCACAAGTCAACCTGCAACATTGTTTGCAAATCGTGCTGTGATGTTGATATTGAGTGTGGGGGTGCGACCAAGTCAGTTTCCGGGCTGCAGCTTGCCGTTTGAAGCTTATGGTGCAGCTACTTTGAAGCTTATAGTGCAGCTTGCCGTTTGAAGCTTGAAATTGACTTCGATTCCAACCCTGCTGCATATTGCAGCAGCTCAATATCAACAGCAGCTCAATCAGTGGGCGGGATTTGCTTTGGCCTGAAACACATGAAGTCATGCGTTTGTGACTCAATTGTATACGCGTACTGCTGCTGCTGCCGCTGCTGCTGCTGCTGCCAGGATGAGGAGGCTGAGCCCGCTAAGGATGAGACCACCGAGGAAGCTGATAAGACAGAGGACGAAGACAAGAAAGATGGTTAGTAGCATGGTACAGTTGTGTTGTTACTGTGTCAGTAACATGTTGTATCCGTGCTGTCATCACATATAGTAACTTGTTGCAGCTGTGTTACTGTTGTAATGATAGCAAGTTGTATTGTTGCTAACAAATTTGTTGGCAACATGTTACATTTGTTAATGCTGCCTCGATTCAGTCAGTTGCTCTAACCGCTGGCAACTGCTGCCCTCTGCCACACTTGTTCAAAGGTCATTTTACTGTACATGACAGCCTGAGCGGCCGCAGCGAAAATCTCAGAAACCCACCAAAATCCAAAGTTTGCAGTTGTTTGCAAACTTTGCATTTGCAAGAGCACAATATCAAGTTGGTTGTTAATTTTTCTTTGTGTTTTGCTTTGTTTCGCAGAAGAGGACGAGGGTGATGTTGTTGATGAGGACGAAGAGGAATCAACCGATGAGGAAAAGAAACCGAAGACTGTGAAGCAAAATGTCACTGAGTGGGAGCATCTCAATGACAACAAGGCTATCTGGCTGCGAAAGCCAAAGGATATCTCAGACGAAGAATATAACAAGTTCTACAAGGCCGTCAGCAAGGTATGGAGATCCCCCTACAAGTGATAGTAGTTCATGGCCTCATAGTAGATGCTGCAGCTAATGCTTTCGTGATTGCCAATGCTTGAAGCTGAAAGTGCATGAGACTTTGTGCAAGACAATCGGTGCAAGCATTCAAGACTCATGCATTCAAGACTCATAGGGTCAAGATAGCAATGAACACTAGTTGGCATGAGATGGTAGTAAACGTAGCTACTAGTAGCTCGAAGTAACGAATAGTAGCCAATAGATTGCTAGAAGATAGTAGCTAGAAGACGACGCCAGCGTCTAACCAGTAGGTAATAAGCAAAAATCATAGTAGCTTATAGTAGCTGATAGTGGCTAATGGAGTTCAAGGCACTCGATGTTTATTGCATTCTTGGCACTCACACTTACGTTGGTAATGAACAATTGCAGCCAAGAAAAACGCACATCGTCACACAGCCGTGTTGCACAACCAGTACACTTGCTGTACCGTGCATTGTATCGCCTGTATGTGCTCTCTTTCACAGGACTACCATGACGCATTGTTCAAGGCTGAGGGCGATGTGGAGTTCAAGGCACTCATGTTTATTGCATTCTTGGCACTCGCACTTTACGTCACTAGTGAACAATTGCAGCAAAGAAAAACGCACTGCGTCTCACAACCGTGTTGCACAACCAGTATGCTTGCTGTACAGCGTAATGAATCGCCTGTGTGTGTTCTGTGTCTCAGGATTATGATGACGCTTTGACCAACATTCACTTCAAGGCTGAGGGCGATGTGGAGTTCAAGGCAGTCATGTTGACCGTTTTCTCGGCACTCACACCGACGTTGGTGGTCCTGGTGCAGCAAAGAAAAACGCACTGCGTCACACAAGCGTGTTGCACAACCAGTATGCTGCTGTACAGCGTAACGAATTGCCTGTTTGTTTCCTGTGTTTCAGGATTACGATGACGCTTTGACGAACATGCATTTAAAGCTGAGGGCGATGTGCAGTTCAAGGCACTCATGATTATTCTTGGCACTCACAACTGTTGGCGTTGATACAATGGTGGTGTTGATGCAGCAAAAGCACTGCGTCACGCAACCGTGTTGCACAACCAGTACGCCAGCTGTACAGCGTATCGAATCGCCTGTTTGTTTCCTGTTTTTCAGGATTACGATGACGCTTTGACCAATATTCACTTCAAGGCTGAGGGCGATGTGGAGTTCAAGGCACTCATGTTTATTCCTAAGAGGGCACCCTGGGACTTCTATGACAACATTCAGCGACCAAAGCCAAAAGCCAGTAAGTTGTTGCTTGATGTTTTGCATCTACAACTTGATTGTTTATGCCCTCCAGCCAGTCTGACAGAGTGCTGCTGCTGCTGCTGCTGCTGCGGTTTATTCCTAAGAGGGCACCCTGGGACTTCTATGACAACATACAGCGACCAAAACCAAAAAGCAGTAAGCGAGACTTTGCAGCTAAAGTTAAATGCAGCCCAATTTGATGCGACCAAATCTGGATGCAGTATGTCACAGCAATCAGTGCCACAGCTGCTGCCACGTCGAGTTCTACATCCGTCGTGTCTTCATCGTCGCCAACTTCCGACTGCGAGCCAACAGTGCCGCTGCTGCTGCCAGTCAGCTTGTGTACCAGCTATCTTTGTCCTGTCATTTTGTTGGTCAACCACATGCTGCTGCTGCCGCCGCTACTGGTGATGGGGCCCCAGCTGGCCTGTCCAGCCCCCATTCTGTGCTCATCAGTGGCGATGTAGACAGGCTGCCGCGGCTGGTTCTGCTGCTGGCTAGATCATGTTTCAACTAACTTTGTCCTGTGATTGATAGTGGTTTTATATCATGTCACAATGCTGCTGCTGCTGCTGCCAACAGACACCCCCGCTGGCCTCAAGCTGTATGTCCGCCGCGTGTTCCTAGCAAGAGATTAAGCCGCTGCTGCTTTCTGTTACTAGCCTTGCTGAACTATACTTCAGCTACCTTTGTCATTTGATGTGTTTATCAAAACCACAATGCTGCTGCTGCTGGCCAGTTCATGCTTCAGGTAACTTCGTCCTGTGATTTGTTTCCAAACCACAATGCTGCTGCTGCTGCTGCTGGTGCTGGTGCTGCCCCCAGACACCCCCGGTGCCTCCCCCGCTGGCCTGAAGCTTTATGTCCGTCGTGTGTTCATCAGTGATGATGTCGACACGCTGCTGCTTTCTGTTGCTAGCCTTGCCGAATCATACTTCAGCCACCTTTGTCATTTGATGTGTTTATCAAAACCATGCTGCTGCTGCTGGCCAGTTCATGCTTCAGCTAGCTTTGTCCTGTGATAATCATGATTTTGTATCAAAGCTCAATGCTGCTGCTGCTGCTGCTGCTACCAACAGACACCCCCGGTGCCTCCTCCCCCGCTGGCCTGAAGCTGTATGTCCGCCACGTGTTCCTTAGCAAGAGATTAAGCTGCTGCTGCTTTCTGTTACTAGCCTTGCTGAATCATACTCCAGCTACCTTTGTCATTTGATGTGTTTATCAAAACCACAATGCTGCTGCTGCTGCTGCTGCTGCTGCCCCCAGACACCCCCGGTGCCTCCTCCCCCGCTGGCCTGAAGCTGTACGTCCGCCGTGTTTTCATCAGTGATGATGTCGACACGCTGCTGCCTCGCTATCTGTCATTCCTGCGTGGTGTGGTGGATTCAGACAGCCTACCACTCAATGTCAACAGAGAAATGCTGCAGGTGAACTTGTAAAAACAAAGTCTGTTTTTGGTAAAATACAAACAACAAAATTTTACTGTTAATACCCTACAGTGGACATTGTATACTTAGTGCACACCGTGTTCTGGACTACAGAACATACGGGAATCTTCAAAAATAAGAACTACACATAGCATAATAACAGCCTGTTTTCTCGCTATGTGTAGTTCATTTTTTTTTGAGGCTTTCCGTTTATTCTGTAGTCAAGACTTATGAGAGAGGCAGGTTACATCTCATTATACTTTCAGCGTCTCAGACAGAAGTCTTCGTCAGCAAGTGTGATGTACAACACAGCCAAATGGCATGACATTGCGGTAATCGTGTGATCTGGATGCTTTCTTGATTTTCCGTGTACAGTTATTGCACACGTTGCTGCCTCGCTACTTGTCATTCCATTGTGGTGTGGTGGATTGAGATAGCCTACCACTCAACGTCAACAGAGAAATGTTGCAGGTAAATCTTCATTTCGTATTTTGCTGCATTCAATATGATTGGCACCGGTCTTAATGCACACCTGGTAGGTCACACCAGTTCAGGATTCTATCTTTGGAGTCGGCCTGGCCTGAAAAGCTCTCGATCAGCAAGAGTCTGTATCCAAAAGCTTTTGCTTTCCACCTGCAAACCCCAAATGGCGGTTGGTTGCATCAGGCTGCAAGGAGGCAGGTCCGATTGGTATGGAAAGTGCTGCTTAACACCTCAAACAACTGCACATGGGACCAGCACATGCATGTAACTATTCCTACGTCTGTTTCACAGGTACACAGAAGCTTGAAGACTATCAAGAAAAAGCTGGTGCGCAAAACCCTTGACGCAATCAAGAAGATGGCAGACGATGAGATCAAGTGTAAAGCAAGCGATGATTCAGATTCTGAAAATAGTGAGAAGCCCAGCACAGAGGAGTGTGAGAGGTTTGGAACTTTCTGGAAGGAATTCGGAAAGGCGCTCAAGCTTGGTATTCTGGAGGATGACAATAACAGGTAGGGTTATCAAACGGTTAGGGTGTTGTTTAGAGTGTTGTTCCTGTGGGCACCCTGAACTTTACTACCAGTGTATTGTAGTAGTGAATTTGTGACGTTTAAGTACTGGATGAGTCAGATTCTGAAAAGAGTGACAAGCCCAGCACAGAAGAGTGTCTTTCGTTTATCCTGGAAGGAATTCGGAAAGGCGCTCAAGCTTGGTATTTTAGAGGATGATAATAACAGTAATGTTATTCAGAGTGTGATTACTGTGGTAACCTTGAACATTACTACCAGTGTATTGTAGTAGTGATTCTGTGACGTTTAAGTACTGGATGAGTCAGATTCTGAAGAGAATGAGAAGCCCAGCACAGAAGAGTGTGAGGGGTTTGGATTATTCTGGAAGGGATTTGGAAAGGCGCTCAAGCTTGGTGATTTGGAGGATGACAATAACAGATATGTTGATTAGAGTGTGATTACTGTGGAACTGTGAATGTTACTACCAGTTTATTGTGGTGATCTATTTGAGACGTCTACAGCATTGAATGATTCAAATCTTTGAAACAGTGAGAAGCCCAGCACAGAAGAGCGTGAGAGGTTTGGAACTGTCTGGAAGGAGATACAAAAGGCGCATCTGCCATCACAACTCACACTAATGAATGTTTGCGTTGTGTTTTGTTTGCAGGGGTCGTCTGGCCAAGTTGTTGCGTTTCCACAGCAGCAAATCACCCAAGAACTTCACAAGTTTGGCCGACTATGTGTCCCGTGTCAAGCCCGGCCAGAAGACCATCTACTGGATCGCTGGTCTATCACAAGATGAGGTGGCAAGGTCACCATTTGCAGAGAAGCTGGTCGCGGAGGTGCGTCAATCACACCTGCCGGTCACCAATAGATGTTAACTTTCTTTTTTTGTCAAGGGCTGCTGCCCACACATAGTTAAGAGGACCCCTAGCTACATAGCCATCCGACTTTTGATGGTTGTATCAGTAAACGCTATAGCTGGTGTGAGTCAAGCCTGGACAGAAGATCATTTACTGGATCGCGGGTCTGTCACAAGACGAGGTGGCAAGGTCACCATTCGCTGAGAAGCTCGTCGCTGAGGTGCCCTTGACGGTGTATTATGATTTTACATAGTTTCTGTCAGTTGTCTACGATAATGGTATATAATAAGTAGCCATACAACTTTCATGGGCGATTTACAACATATGCTACAACCGTTGTGAGTCGAGCCCGGCCAGAAGACCATCTACTGGATTGCATTGCTGCTGCTGCAGGGTTATGAAGTGTTGTATCTGACTGCTAGACGAGTAAACATTGCTGCTTGTGACGGTATGATGAGGTTGGGCAAACTTTTCTACAGCCACCAACATCTGCTGCTGCTGCTGCCACTGCAGGGACTTAAGTGTGTAATCGACTGATGTGCTTGGCAAGTATACATTGTTACTGATAACAGCATGACGATGAACAGACATAACCCTGCAGCGATGGGAGTTGATTAATTGCTGCTGCTGCTGCTGCAGGGTTACAAAGCGTTGTATTTGACTGATGTGCTTGATCAGTACACAATGCTGCTTGTAACAGTATGCCGAGGTTGAATCAACTTTGCTACAACCACTGTCATCTGCTGCTGCTGCTGCTGCTGCTGCAGGGTTATGAAGTGTTGTGTACACAATGCTGCTTGTAACAGTATGACGAGGTTGGGCCAACTCTGCTACAGCCACTAACATCCGCTGCTGCTGCAGGCAAATGAGGTGTTGTATCTGACTGACGTCCTCAATAAGTACACAACGTTGCTTGTAACAATATGACAAGGTTGGAAGCCATATTCTTGGTGCAGTCAGTAACATCTGCTGCTGCTGCTGCTGTAAGGTTCTGAAGTGGTTCATCTGACCCACGTCCTCGATGAGTATACAATATTGCGTGCAACAATGTGACGAGGTTGATCAAACTTCTCCTACAGCCAGTATTTGCTGCTGCTGCTGCTGCTGCTGCTGCTGCCGCTGCAGGGTTATGAGGTGTTGTATCTGACTGATGTGCTTGACGAGTATGTGATGCAACAGTTGACTGAGTTCGAGGATTTCAAGTTTGCAAACATCGCAAAGGAAGATGTGGAGCTGGACGAGTCAGAGGTATGTTGGGAAACATAACAAACAATAACATTCTGGTTATGTGTTACTTCTGAAACAACATAATGCTTCAGAAATAACATCGTTTATTGCCGTGCTTTCTGGGTCACGGGGCGGGTGGCATCATGCTGTGGTTGCTGGGTAGCTTCTTCAAAGATATGCTCAACAGAAGTGTTATCAACATGCACACGTTGACCAACAAATGATCAGATCCAAATTGCAACCCTATCAACAACTGTAGGGCTGAATGACAACGGCAGAAAGGCTGTAGCATACATATGCTATCAATATGCACTCAGTTGGAGGGAAACAGCCAGGCAGCAAGGTCTCTGTCGTGTGTCACATACCAAGCAAATTACAAACGTGTTGCTGGGCTCTGAGTATTAAAAGTTGATCGATAGCATCCGAATTATTTAACTGGCAGGCAGCAGGCGGCTGAGGCCCTTAGAAAAAGCTGGTGAAGGAGCAACGTGTGTTGCCTAAACCACTGAATTGTCAAGGTTGACACATCTATCTAGTGTGTTTTTTCTGATGCTGCAGGATGCCAAGAAGGCGGCCAAGGAGGCGGCCAAGGCCCTGAAAGACACTTCCAAACCGCTCACAAGCTGGTGGAAGGACCAGTAAAGCATTGCGTGTTGACTGCCGAATCTTAAGAAGTGAATCATGAATTCAACCGCCGAATGTTAAGAAGTGAATAATGAACCATCAACGCCAATATGGTTTTTTCACACGTGTGGTCGCAGGATGCCAAGAAAGCGGCCAAGGAGGCGGCCAAGGCCCTGAAAGACACTTTCAAGCCCCTCACAAGCTGGTGGAAAGAACAGCTGGGCAGCAAGGTGTCCGGTGTAAAATTGAGCAAGAGGTTGGCCAGCACGCCATGCGTGGTTGTGGCAAGTAAATGGGGACAATCCGCCAATATGGAGAGAATCATGAGAGCTTCGGTATGTGTCTTGGTTCGGCGGTAGTCCCTGAACCTTGCAGTTGTGTGTTACAGCAGCAGCAGCACATTTAGATCAATCTTCTGCACTATGTTGGGGATACAAACAGACTGCATAGTTATTCAACAGAGCCTTTACCGCTGCGGCCGCCGCCACTGCTGCTGGCGTCCTCATACAGACCCGCAGTGATACATCTCGTGCAGCAGTAGTGTGGGGACAGCGCACACTCAAGAACAATGTAGATTATCAACTGTTCACGGTCTTTATGTCCTCGGTATCATCCTTGCGCGCTATTAGCCAACGAAGTTCTTGCTGCTGCTGCTGCTGCTGCTGGGGTTCACAGGCATTCAGTGATCCAGCTCGTGCTGCAATGATGCGTGGACAGCGCACACTCGAAATCAACCCAGATCACCCGCTGATCATCGGACTCAAGGACAAAGTAATCTCGGACAAGGATGACGAGGCCGCCAAGGCTACTGCTGCGCTGTTGTATGAGACAGCGCTGTTGGAGAGCGGCTTTGAACTCGATGATGCTAAGGTATGACAGCTGGTTTACGGTTTTGGTTGCGATTGACATCATTGAAATGTTTATCAGTAAGTTTTCCCTGGACGCCCTGTTGTGTGCCAGCAGCGCTGTGCTGTTTACTTCTATATTATGCGCAAGCTTCCCGTCAACCACAGTAATACTGCCGTCGGTCTCGTCCCCCATTTCGAACCTACCCCCGCGGCGGGTCCTAAGGCTCAGCAGCTGGGTCTTGATTTTGGTTGTGATTGACATCCTTTAGCTTTGTTTGGCTGACCTCCCTGGCCTCCCTGAATGTCCTGCTATAAGACTGCAGTGCTGTGCTGTGTGTTTCTAGATTATATATGTAAGCTACCCAGCTGCCATAAAAATGTTGTAAGCTACCCACCAGCCATAGCTCTGTATATTATATGTAAGCTTCATTCCAACCATAGGAGTATTGCCGTTGGTCTCGCGCCCCATTTTTGAAACAGATACAACAAATTCAGCAAAGCTGCTTTCACTTGGTTGATGGCAGTCATTTTGTATAGCTGACAGCAGGATTGCTGACATTTTGTATAACATGTTTTTGATGTTACTAATGTCACATGTTACATGTCATCTGCGGTTGATAATGCAACATGTTTTTTTGATTTTTGTGTTGCAGGACTTTTCAAAGCGCATGTATGAACTCATCAAGGAAAAGATCGGTGTGACTGCAGATCTACCCAGCAGCAGCAGCAGCACCAGCGACGACGAGCCAGCTGAGGCCCCAGCATCAGCAGCTGCTGCCAACAAGGATGTAGGGGATGACACTGATAAGTCGGAACTGTGAAGTTTTTGATGTGATATTCTCTAGGCGTGAAAAGCTCACGTTTTGAATTTAGGGCAGTGATAGAGTTTTTGAGTGAGGAGAGAGTGAGGGATAGAGTGAAAGAATGACACATGTTATTTCTTTCATTGAGTCGTGAACATCAAGCCATGATCCTGTAGTGAAGTAGGCAGTAGTGTTTTGTGTATGGCAGGTCAATGTGTTATGTGTGTTACGTCAGCATGCTATTTTGCAGACCAGGGGATTGGTAACCGTCCTGCTTCAGCTGAGCCACCAAGTACGTCCCAAAGGCCTTGCGGCCGGAAAGGGTAATTCTTCTTCCTCTTCTTCTTCAGCAGTGAGTTATCATGTAAACTGACTGAGCCAATGCCGCGAGATAGATGCGCTGGCAAAAAGCTGCAGCTGCAGCCTGAGTGCCGTGCTATGTCACCAGTTGCATGCAGGTGAAAGTGACTGAGCCATGAAACAAGTCAAATCATATGAAGCGGCGCTGGCAGGAGCTGCAGTCACGGTGACATGCATGGGGGTCGCCACTCAAAGAGCTTCTGTGCTGCATAATGCCAGCTCTCTTAACAAGCACGCATACGCAGGTAAAAGCAAGTTGCTTTTAGTACATGCCATGCACAATGCTCGCTTTCATTGTTCACCGACTTGTATTACGTAGCTTTCGAAGACGATTACTACGTACCTTCCGAAGACGTGGCGTCTGTTATACAATGAGACCTGAGGTGTTTGGTAGAAAAATGCATTTGGTCCTCGTCTGTCTCAGACCAGGCTGCAGCACCGGGACGATTTCCACCATCGCCTGCATCATGCGCGCAATAGCTACCACACACACACACAATGAACTCCGAGTGGCACTGTCGTCAGCAGGGCCTGGCCGATCCACACCGACAGGAATAACATGTGGAACGTCACCTGAGATTGTTGTAACAACTGTCAACTGCTTCTGGCGTCGCCCATCAGTGACAGCTGTGCCTCATGGTTATGTTATCTTTTTGGAAAAGAGTTACAGTGGACACCTCACCATCTAGAATGGTACTCTCTACACTCAATAGGAAACCAATTGAAGCCTGTCATTCGCTTCTGGCGTTGTCCATCGTCGGACTAGTTGACCCCGCTTCCGAAACGTCGGCACAAAGTTTGTCTTGTCGGCCCTTACTCGTCAGCAATCTGGCTGCGCTCACTTACAGTCTGCGGCCTATGCCAGTGCCTTCTAAACGTCTCGAAACTTTCGTTGAACCTATTGAAAGATGTAGCAATGGCGCCGGACGCGTCAGCCACTGCAATGCCCAAAAACACATGACGGATGCACAATCAGGCATTGATTGTGCTGCAATCCGGCGGCCGTGGCCCATGGACATTGTAAAACGGGTGTTCCGGCACTCAGTTCCTTCTTTTTGCTTGCCATGTACTCGCCAAACAAAACTGAACCGTGCAATATAGAGTACAGTGAACATGCCTTGCAATATGCCTCACAAGAAAATATATGCTGGTTGATCTGTAAACTTACTCTGGATCTGTAACAATAACACAGAAGGCACCTCCCTGATTCAAATTCATACGAGGAAATGCGGCACAATACAAAGTGCTGTAACATTATTCTTCTACTCTGCTGCACACAAACTTGAACATTGGATCATCATCTACGAGCAAAACAGTTTTGAGCACAGCACAACTAAAAGCAGCCTACAGTTTGGAGCTGAAACCTCTACCCTGTTTGCGGCCGTGCCCACCGCGAATCCACGAATGCTGCAGCTGCAGTCGCTGGGCAACATGTCGTGTACACATACAGCCCAACCATGGTCTGGCCAGACCTAAACTAGCCCAAAGGACCAGATAGCAACTAGCTAATGAAATAGTATTTCCTGACACCTGTGGATATACAGTTACATCTGCCATAAACCAGCAATCAAGCTGTGAGCAGGCCAGGGTCAAGTATATACCGCCCATCAACAACAAGCGGGCGCCAAACTGACACCTGTATAAACGTAACTTGACGACAGAATAACTGGTACACAAGTGCTCTGTATTGCAGCTGCTATATGCATATAAGCCACCCACCAGCCATAGCTCTTGTATTGCAACTGCTATCTGAGGGCCACAGCCTTATAGCTTTGATGTGGTGCTGGACTCCCTTCGAAATGAGCCATGCGTGCGTAAAGATATCAAACAACGCCCACACACAGCATAGCCACTTGAGATATGTAGAATGTGAAAACACCTATCAATCGAACATGACGGAATACTATGTCCCCTACAATTAACATCGCAGTAATTACCAGATAAACAGCCAAGATTGCAAGGGCTAATAAGACACTATACGACCCAAGTGGGCTAGTATATCAGAGATATGTAATAGTATAATACACCAGATGCAATAACACGATAAGGTACACAACACAGCAACCACATGCGGTGCTTCATCATCAAACACATCCATGTTTGCAGAAGCACAGCAAGCCACCATGAATTTGTACCTCTGATATTTGAAGCTTTGTGGGAATGAGCATGTCAGCTAACCACCTTCAAACCCAGTTAGTACAAAACAAAGCCACCAGGATCACTTAGCCTGGATAAAAGGCAGCAGCAAAGATTGGGCCGGCATATCTAATCAACCCCTGCTGCATTGACGGAATGCATAAGGCAGCAACAGCGTGTTGTGCATTATCACGGGACACACATCTATTAGGTATACGAGTTACTCAGCAATGCAGCTTTAATGGATCTATGATACTCTGTAATATACGGGGCCATGCCAAAACGTGTATCGTGGCAGGTACCAAAAGACATGCCAACATTACACATTTAATTGGACATGTCGCAACAACAGTAAGGGACCAGGCAACCACGCCAGCCCACTTGTGATATCAAACATCACGACGTATCAATTTGAAGGCTCGCTTAAGAAGGATCAAACAATCATGCATGACCCATGCATAAACCCCAAACCCGCTGAATGAACATCTGCATGCTGTGCACCACAACATCCTGTTGGTGTTGACCCCTGCATGGGTGTGACGCCTGTCAATCATTGCTGACAGCCATGCACACTGAAAGGTGATTTCCCCGTGAGTTGCATTGCAATAGCAAGGCAGCATCAGACCCTGCCTTCTAAAAATAATATATGCTGGTTACGCCATGGCCCTGCGGCCATCCAGCCCTACGGCCTAACCCTGCCTTCGGCGCCTGGGGCACAGTAAACCCAGTGTGCTGAATGCTCGGTTAAACCCAGCAATCCCGAGTTGAAACCTATACCTTGGATGAAGCCGATTGCAGGATGCTGGGCACGGGCAGTAGCTGTTGCCTTGGCAACTACTATGCCACTTAGGACTGAGGAAAATGCTGCAGCAGTGTACAACTATCAAAAGAGTGGCGTATGAGAAGCATTGAAGCCATGCAAGCCTTAGAACGCTGGATATTGATTGATGCCCCAGACTCAGCTTCATTAGGTCTGATGCGAATATGACACTTTGCGCAGGCAACTGAGAACACTCAGGCGTCATCAGTAACAACCGTAGTGCTCGGCTCGAACAGCCCAATCCCCATTTGACCAAAGCCCACACTGTAACCCGCATGGTGTCACTCGATAAGCATAACCCGCCTGTGCAAACTATCCTAAAGTGCAAACTACCTTACAGCGATCGCAAAGCAAACAAAGTAGTATGCAGGCAGATTTTGCAATAGCGTCACACAACAATGCATCAAGCATGCAGGCTAACCCCACCTATTTGCATGTAACCCACACAACTCTGACAATTTTTGAATCTGAAGCACGAGGGATACACAGCTTTGTGTTGTGCTGTCGCACGGCATGCATTGCGGCTGAGTTGCCGTTTGGTGCCAAGTGCAGTGAAACAGATACACAGCCTGCTGCTGTGCAATGTGCTGCCTCCTGACATGGCTCTGGGCAAAGCAAGTCATCCTACATGCACTAATCAAACCACCACTGCAAAACATCCTGACCGATACTGAGCAAAACTACCAGAAAACTATCAAACAGTGCGAGAACAACTGATATGTCAAACAGCATCCAATTCTGTATCTCTGGAAGAAGACAGCGGTTGAGCATACACAAACACGGCCAGCTGCAAAATACCCACAATCCGGATAAACGTGTATACACACACACGACCTCTCACAAGCCATATGTGCCCAGCAGCGCTTCAGCTACCGGCCAAAGCAGGGGTTGAGTCCTGCTGTATAGTACGGCAATGTGTGGCAAACCAAGCAGCAGCTGCTAGGATGTCGACCAACACAAAGCAGGAGTTGTGCAAAAGTGTGCCAGGCACAATGCGCCCAAGCAGCTCAGAGCCGCCTGCAATACCATACAGCGGCAATATGCAAGCGGCGGATAGCTAGCTACAGAGAAACAAGCACCCCGGATTCAACACAACCCCCCCAAAGCACCCCTTGTGATTGTTAGCAGTAATGATCAGCAGTCACCTAACCCAACATGCATAACTACTAGCCACGAAACAGGCTACATGCAGAGTGATGCACAAGTCAAGCCCACTGAAGCAGAAGATGGATGGACAATGTCAGAATGCGACCCCAGATAGCTCCAATAGACGGAGCAGCAGCAGCAGCAGCTGTGGAATGTAGCTGCATCAACTGCATCAACAGTTCAGAGAAAGGATACCACATGCATCTGCAAGAGAGCAAGTTCTGCTGCAAGCAAAGCCACACCATGTGCGTGCCTTATGTGGGGCACGACTCACACGGGCTGGAGAAACGATCTATTGGAATGCTGAACAGGCCTTCATACACGCCAGACCAGCAACGATTGTGCCTGGATTTGGCTCATGGCAAAGCGAGACATACAAATAGGTTTGCAAACAACAAGCATTCTGATGGAACAAAACCACAAGCAGCCACACTGTGGAGTACCATGACAGTGTGGGTCCGAACAGTAAACAGCAGATGCAAACAGCTGGTCGCATGTCCCTCAATAATGCAGAATAACATCAGACCTTGACATAACTGCAGGTTCCAGGCACACTGCACAAGGGCAGCAGTACTAGCAGTACATCAATGGCTGCAACTAAGTGTCACCTACTAGATAGTACCTGGTTTGCATGAGCTGCTGCACTGGTAACTACAACACATCATCAATGAGGCGCATGGCAGGCATATCTATATGTTGCTAAACACTGTAAACTCACCCTCGCGAAACATAAAGCCGCTACACAGCGATGTACAGCAGGGACAAGCTGCTGAAGAGGAAGCACGTAGGAGGTACTATCTTCATGCGCAACTAGCTGCAGAGTTTGGAGGCATACTGGAATCAGGTATAAAACAGCAACTGCCAGCCAATTGCAGAGAGTGAAGCATGCCAATACAAACAGACTATGCGATTACTTACAGCGCAATCATGCCATCGATTTCGGCCAGACCCCCCCCCCCCCCCAAACACACACCCACACACACTGTTGACAGTTATTCAATCAAAACAGCTTCCCCAGAACACACACTTTGTTGACAATCATCCAACCAGAACAGCCTCCCCAGCGCACTCTTTGTATGTAAACCATGAAACCAAGAAACTGATCAGCACAAAACAGTCCTACACTGTAAACATCCCACCTCCACAATTATTGTGTATCATACATATGCTGATGCAGGACCTCAGATCTCAACTGACTAGCATATCTGTCATCTCATCCGACAGCCCCCCCCCCCCCGCAGACCCTCTCATGTACCTAAAGCACCTGTGCCCACGAAAACAAACTCTAAGCTCAAGCCTGTAAGTCTACCAACCTTAATCCCACAAGTATATGGTAGCTACAATGGATAAGCCTGGGGCAAACAAAACAGTTTGCACATTACAAGGCGCAACGAAAGCAAAACAGCCAGCAGCCAGTGCGCACAGTAAGCCACAATACCCCGTGCAGGAAGCTCAACCAGCCCCTCTCTCCCACACTGCACCTGCTGACATGCGTGCCGCTCTTTCTCTTAGCTTGCCAAGCAACGGCAGCTACACACACAAAAGTTTTGTTCTGCTAAGACCAGCGAGGTAGCTAGTCGCCTACAACAATGTATCATGATGTGTAGCAAGCTGCTGGGTGGTACTTGGCGCATGCTTAAAACCCAGCCCCCGATTTAGCTCGATCACTTAAAACCATGAGTCCTGCTGTAATCCTAGGCCTGTCTTCATCCTAGTAGTGCATGAACGTACATGCTCAACAGCAAGCCCGCAAGAGCATATGGCATCAGCTAGGAGCGTGATAATAATAACATTATCGATAACAATGCATAACAATAATAGCAGCACTAAAACACGACTACACATAGATGTATGCTGTATCTCCATCCAGGGGCAACCACCTGAGCCAAGCCACATCTCATCAATATTTGCATTTGGAGCAAGTTGCTGGTGACACTGGTGACTATCTGAACTCCAAGCCCTCGCTTGAGCCCGAGTGAGCACGATCATGTGAACCACGAGTCCTGCAGCAATCCTAGGCCTGTCAGAATCCTAGGCATGTCTAAGATTACTACATCCTATAGTGCATAACTGTACGTGCTCAACAGCAAGCCAGCATAGAAGTCTGCCAGAGCGATACGCATGACCTTGGAGCGTAACAATAACAAGATTCATGATAACAATACATAACAATTATGATTGTAGCCGCACCAAACACAGGATCACAAAAAGATATATGCTATATAACATGCTGTATGTTTGTCCCGAGGCGACCACCTGAGCCAAGCAACATCCAGCAATCTGTGAACGTAGCCACCATGCTAAGTGATGATTAGCAAGTACCTGGACTCACAAGGCCCCGATTGAGCTCGATTACGTGAACCATGAGTCCTGCAGCAATCCTAGGCCTGTCAGAATCCTAGGCCTGCAAAACATCACTGCATCCTTGATGCATGAACATACACGCTCAACAAGCCAGCATAAATGCCCGCTAGAGCATACGGCATCAGCTAGGAGCATAATAATAACAACAACAATAACAACAATACATACCAGTCATCGCAGCACTAAAACTTAACAGCAGAAAGATATGCTGCATATCCACCCCGGGGCCACCATCTGACAAGCAGTATCTCAGCAACTTGTTTCATAGCAAGATGCTGGGCGAAACTGGCGACTACCTCAACACCAAGCCCCCGACAGATTGAGCCCGATTACGTAAACAGGATTCCTGCAGCAATCCTAGGCCTTGTCAGAATCCTCGACCTGTCAACAACTACAAAATCCTAGTACGGAGCAAAGAACCACGATGTGCAATCTAGAAAGCACATTTCTACCACTTTCAGATGTGTTGTAAATGCAAAACAGTGCGTAAGACATGCACAACTTTGGTAAAACTCATCGACGCTGTGCAGCGTATATACTGGCATGCATGCAGCAGATCGCAATCACTATAACCTGCAAACTTTACAGCCTGAAAACGATGCTAAACGGCCCGGAAACAACTACCGAACGATGCCCAAAAAGGCCGATGTCAGCTACCTAAGTGCGGTGACAATCGGGGTCGCCGGCTTGAGAAACAGCTCGGCCAACAATCGAGGATGGCAAGCAACCCGCAGAATAAGCCTGCAACCTAACAGATGCGACCCCAGACACATGGCTGATTCGGACACAACAAGCACCAAGCACAACGCATGCACAGTCTATAGAACAGCAACTGCGACCAAAATGTGGTCTATACAACAAGCAGTCAACTGGCTCTCATCACTTTGGACAGAGTTGATAGGAGCAATTGATCGAAAACATGATCGCAGCAATGAGAACAGAACTTGACCACCGGGCTACAAATGTACATCCTGAACTGTATTTGAACAATTGTTTGACTGGTTGTAGATGCATGACTATAACAGTTCAGTAGCTACAAGACCGATGCAATCCTAGCTGCACGACACGGCAGAGCACACGACAGAGCGCCATGACCAGATCATGCGACAAAAGCAGAACCTGGCAATGTAGAGACATGCCGCTGTTGTGACTGTGCCTGCAACTATTGTGTCAGAACCCAACAATAGAACCCAGACACCTAGCCTATGCTAACAATGTAAACACATACATGCATTGTGTACAAACGACCACGCAAGATACAGAGGTGGACCAGCTTCCCAGATGTGACACAAACACTGCATTCAGCCAACTAATGGCCAAGCTACAAAGTGAGACCAGGAGGTGATTACAACAATTGATGGCAGTTGAGAAAGTCATCTGCAACCAACAGCACATCATGTACTACACCACAATGTAGCAGTTGTTCACCATTTTGATCAGTTAGAAGACTGCATGCGACCGTGAGCACCTAAACCACAAAACACACTTCACGTGTAACATATGTGTGACAATGCATATGTGTAAAGGCACAACGCCACCTTTCATTAGCGCTAAGGCGCCGGTGTACTGTCAGATCGCATAGACATACCAAACACACTGTACCGCATGAAGATCACCACGCTATTCAACCGAACGGACTTTCATTAGCTCAAACACAACACGCACTCAAGATTTCTGTCGACCAAACACAACCAACATCCCAAAACACAAGAAGTTATTACAAGATGTGACATACAACATGCTCCTGAACTACAGATGTCTACAGTGAGGCTCCCCAAGATCAACCAGGCCAAAAAAAGACCATGCAACTTGTCTCCTGCCCGCACGATCGTCCGTCACCCTGGCAACATCCCCCTTGTATGCCCGCTTAAAATGGATAATCAGTTTGAGAAGATTACTGGCTGGTCCTATGCAGCTGTCATAAGACTTGACTGATATCCTGATAAAACAGAGGTGGGCAATGCGCAGGGTCCTGCCTATCATAACAACATATAATCCTCTGGTTGTGCCACAATAACGACATCCATACCCTTGAAAGCTCATCATAAAAGCTGACCAAGAACACGTGATGTACTACACCGCAATCCTAGCAGTCTGTAAGTAACCACCATCCAGTGAATCACCCAAACCCAATAGCCAGTCTGCCTCTGCGGCAGCAGCATGACATCAACCACACAACAGCTGCATGTAGGATTCAATCTGCACAGCATCAAACAGCATTGATCCTTACATCTGCAGAGTTTATGTCGGACAGTTTGTGTATCTTCTCAACAAAAAGAACACGACAGGCATGTCTGCCGCAAACACCAAGCAACCGAACAATCTATGCTCACCACCTGGCTGGCCTGAGGCTCTGCCAAAGGCCGCCGCCGCTGCCGTCGCAGGTGACCTGATGCTTATGCAAAAAGGCAAATGGTTACTTCAAGTTTGTATTAACAACTCTGCGCCACATACCCTGACATTGCAGATGGCGGTTTAGTAGCAGTAAATCACCACAGCCACGTCGATATGGCCTAGTACGCCGCTTTAGCAGTCTCTGCAAGACTTCAAGCAAGAACAAAATGCACCGATGGACTGGAACGCAGAACTCGACACAAATATACTGAGATTGTCAGGGAAATTCACAAGGAACAGCACTAGGATCTGGGGCTTTGCAACCCCTAAACAGGAGCAGCAGCAAGGTACAGAACATTGGACTGAAAGCCAAGATGATCCAAAGGTTGATCCAGCACATAGACAGGGTCACAGTCCAGCGGTCACGACTGGTGAGCAGCTTCTGAATCAACCTGAGCGGACAAGCAACCACCTGCCACACCACACAGTAGAGCAGGTGCACGGAGCTTGCTCCTTATGCACTCAACATCTGTTGATCATAGCGTTTCATCCACAGTGCATGACTGGAACTCGGTTTCAAATCACCGCTGCTGGGCCAATCATGCAGATACTAAAGCAGTACAACCAGCGCAAGCGATCGTCAGCTTGCACATGCCATGCTGTGCCTGAAAACTGTCATGCTGTACAGCCAAATGTTGCTCAAAGCTTGCAATGCCACATGAACCCCAAATCTACACCAAAACCATCTGTTGTGGGTTCCCAGATATGTAGAATGCTCATGCAGCGCAGCCCCTGGGTTGAACAAGCTAGTACTAGCTTGCTTACTGTTGCTGCTGCTGCTGCAGGAGTGCAGGAACAGCAGTAGCAACCCTGCACCAGCAGTCCTGACCAAACTTGGCCTTCAGTGGCATCAGCAGCTCATTCAGCTGTGCACTGGGTGGCAACCTGGCGGCAAGATGCAAGCGAGCCAGAGCAGACACTACAGATGCCACATCAGCTTCTGTGTACCCCGCTGCTGCTAGCACAGTAGGCCAAGCCGAGCAGTCGCCCTTGAGGGTGGCATGTGCCAGCATCAGAGCAGCAGTAGCCAACTTACTGCCAGGTACTGCCAGGCTGTCCTGCTCCAGGAGTGCTAACTCTGTCAGGTACATCGCCAGCGACACCACAACCTCCATCGCTGGCGGGCTGCTGTTGCAAAAGATGCTGTTGGCTGCTGCTGCTGCAGCAGTGAGGGCTGCGGTTGCTGCTGCTGCTGTAACAGGGTCGGAGGAGGCTGCGAGGAGGTGCATGCTGCTGTGGCTGCAACTGTTGGCTGCCAGTGTCGCCTGCAGGAACAATTGAGGCATAACATGCAGATCAGCGAGCTGCAACTCTGGTGCACAGCGTCCTGCAACAGGGTACTATGGCAGTATAGTCCCGTGGCAGTATAGGCCCATGCCATCACATCTACTGCACTGTTTGCCATTTGTTCGCCGCGCAGAGGTGACAAACAGCACTTTGAACCACATACAGTCAGGAGTTGCAAGCAGACTGCTACCCACGGAAACCCACTGCCGCAGAGGGTTGTTAAGCATGCCCTGCCTGAGCCGGTGTGCAGCCGCTGTAAGCTATGGTGCTGCCGCAATGTCCCATACTAATGTCTTCTGCTGTGAACAAGCACAAAACAACACGATCAGGTTCTGCTGCTACTAGCACGCTGCGTTTTCAATTCACACTGCCAAAGTTCCATGCAACCGCCGGTTGTCCCTTCAACAATAACAATGACCCTAAGCCCTAAGTGCTGCTACATCCTGCTGCTGGTTCATAGCAGCTGCACTGACGTGTGCCTGGTCAGCATGCCCACCAGGATAGGTGCAGGAACGCATATGCTGTAAAAAGTGGCAATGAAATGCAGTGCAACAAGTGTGCGCTGCTGTCAGCAGGCTACCTGCCTCAACTGCTGCTGTCACTCGGAATATTTTAGGAACAGCAGCGCCAGGTAGCTGAACCTAACCGGGCACCAACTGCTGCTGTCACTTGCTAGCGTTCTAGGAAAGCAGCGCCAGGTCGCTGACCCTACCTGGGCACCAACTGCTGCTGTCACTTGCTAGCATTACTAGCAAAAGCAGCGCCAGGTCGCTGAACCAACCTGGGCACTAACTGCTGCTGTCCCTTGCTAGCATTACTAGCAAAAGCAGCGCCAGGTCGCTGAACCAACCTGACACCAACTGCTGCTGTCCCTTGCTAGCATTACTAGCAAAAGCAGCGCCAGGTCGCTCAACCTACCTGGGCACCATCTGCTGCTGTCCCTTGCTAGCATTCTTTGGAAAAGCAGCGCCAGGTCGCTGAACCCAACTGGGCACCAACTGCTGTTGTCCCTTGCTAGCGTAAATTAAAAAAGCGGCGCCAGGTTGCTGAACCTACTTGGGCACCAACTGCTGCTGTACCTTGCTAGCATTACCAGCAAAAGCAGCGCCAGGTCACTGAACCTACCTGAGTTAACAAGTGCAGGAAGCCGTATGCTGTTGGTGTAGTGGTGTTGAAATCCAGCGCGTCCAGCAAGATACGCTCTACCCTCAATAGGTCACAGGCTGTGAAGCTGTGCGCTGCAACGGCAACCATCTGGGCGACTGAGGGGTGCTGCACCTCCAACTGCTTCGCTGCCAGGAACAGGCAGCCGACTGCAACCAACTGCAGGACGCATCGCGGGACAACCTGCAGGAGAAGTGTATGCAGTGCAGGGTGTATGCAGTGTGGTGTGCTGCATCGTACTGTAGTTGTTCTTGCGTACAGCATAAGATAGCACAGCACAAGCTGTACAGCACAGCACAGGCAGTACGGCACAGCACAAGTTTCTGGGGGCACCTGAAGGCCTCACATATACAGTGTAGATGCAGTGCATATGCCAGAATCAGGTTGCACATCTGACCTACACACAACAAAGCTGCTGCAGTCAACAGTTGCTTGAGTTGCTGTTGCTGGGCGTTGCTGGCTCAACTGGGCGGCTACAGTATGGCATCACCGCCGGAAATAGCAGGAAAACTATTTCCGGCGGTGATGCTGTGATGCGGTGGCAAATTCAACTCACGTCAGAAGTTGCCAGGAAGCGGTCCAGAAGAGCCACAGCTGAGTGCAGGGTCTCCTGCTGCAGTCCAAACTCCTCAGCCACTTCAAACATCCAGCTGACCACAATCATGCGAGACCCTTCGTCGACGCCACTGCTGTTGGTTCGCTGCGCTTGCTGCTCGTTAAACGCTGCCTCTGACGCCTTGTGGTGCCTGCGAAAGTTGTAACTACGGTGACTGGCTTTGCTAGGGCTGTGTGCAAGCACGGGGAATACAATCAGAGGTGGGCGCAGCTCGTGCGTTCAGTGTTGTTGTGAACACAGCCGATGCGCACCTGATCATCTCAATGCACGCCACATAGGAGCCGGAGAAGGGTTGCTCGTGTACGGGAGCGCCCAACCAACTGCGTAGGTGCACGTTGTCCGGCAGATCAGCATCAGGATACATCCCATCGAAGGCATCTGTGTCACCGCAGAACGGGCTTGGAGGACTTGTCTCGTGCAGGTCGCAACTAGAAGACCTTTGGCTCAAAGATGGCAATTCTACCGACCCAGCACGAGTCTGTGGGAACCGCAGCAGGATAATAGCATCAACAGCTCAGTAACTTGCGATGAGAAGGCTACGGGCAGCTGAAAACAGCAGCGATGGCTGGGGGAACCAACAGAAGACGCGAAGGCCCCTGCCTCCCCTGAGGTGCACGTGGGCGCCGCTGCTCGAAGCATCTGATGCACTTAGCAGAAGCATTCACCTCACCTGACAGCTGCAGAGGCTGCCCGAACGCGAGTACTCCGTGAAAAGCTGTTGGCCATCCTTGGCTGTTGGGCAGCAGCCTGCTGTTTGGGTGCCACTGCCTCTGTGACAATAAGCGTCCATTAAGAACACTACGTGACTGCAATGTAAGGCCCGACACACTTCGCAAGCGGTGTGTTGCACGCCTGATTGAACACCTGAGCGAAGATATCACTATATAAAACACTTTAATACTATTTACATGCGGAGTTGTCAATAGGGAACAGACGAACTGTGCCTCAGGCGAGCTGAACGAAAGGAAACAAACCGCAGTCCGTTGTGTTATTGCAGTCTGCTGATATTCTGCGATTCTGAGCGATCACGAGTGATAGGTAGCGTTCTGCAGTCACGATTGACAATACAGTCTTTCTGTCGTGGATGCAGTCGGGTATGGAGATCCCGGCAGCCCGGAGACCGTGACTGGCAGATTCAGGCATTCCAAGCATGAAAGCCAGACAAGGGCCTTGCTCGCCCAGATCTGTCATACTTATACCACTTTTGACCTTCTGAGGTTGTCGTTTCAACAGTTTTCTGATCGCGCCCAACGGAATGATTCCACGGTGACTTGACCATCCCTACGATGAATTATGCGCCAGTGAATGACAACAGCGGCAGACGCTTCGTCGCACAAATCGTAGACCCAAACTACACTTTCATGCCAGAGTATCCGTTACCGGCCTCTGAGGCGCCGGACATATCAACCATGGGCGGATGTACTGCAGCTGTACGGTAGCAAGTGCGCTCTGCACCATGCTGTGTATAAAGCAGGAATGTCTGTCTAAAACAGTCCCAGCCTATGTATGAGTATGTCTGTCATGTGCGACGGCCCCGTCCTACTGTGCTATGTCTTAGCAGCCTGTGGCACCAAAGCTATACATGGATGCGCTCAATGCAGCTTTGGTCACCTGCACTGCGTTAGAGGTTAAGACATCACGATACACAAATGCTTGATTGAATCTCCATGCCTTGTAACAATTACGAGGTGAGCTGCTCATGGCAGGACTGACCTGTTGTAACGCATCTTGAACCTTTGCATCACTGAGTGCCTGCATCAGGAACTGCTACGGGCGGCGCTGTTACTTGCTTGCTGCCCGTCAAACACCTGCGGTTCTGTGTCCACATCAACTTGATGTGGCAGCTGCTTCGAGCTTGATGGAATTAAGTTCAGATGCAGCATGTCATACAGGTGTTGACAGGGGTTCTCAATAGCATTACCCATTGGCGATGTCGCTGAAGCTTCGTCAGCAGCAGCAACAGGCAGCAGCAGCAGCAGCAGGCAGCTGGCTCAGCTGCTGGAATGCGTTATGCAACCGACAAGCTGCAGCAAACCCAGGTGGCAGAACAGCACAACATCAGACTGCCGACAGATTTAGTCACGACTACCACAGACTCTGTAGTGACCAGGTGATGTCAAAGCAGAGAGGGAAGCTAAGAAGACTGCTACACAACACAGCAGAAACCAGCGTTCAGGTTGGAAAACAGTCTAGAAGCAGGAGCAGAAGCATGTATCGGGTGGCAGCCCCTTGCATTTAGCATACAGCAATCTGCTTGGCATTCCATGCTGCACGAGCTAAATTTCACAGCAGAAACAGTCCTGGGCAGACGCCAGCGCCATATGCGGTGCAGACCAGGCCCTGAGTGTATGAAGCACCCTGAGCATGACCCTTTGTAAGTAGCAAGCATCTAGGGCATGAAAGCTGCTCAAACACAAACAGCACTACTCACAGCAGCTGGCAATCACTGCCAGTAAGTCCGCAAACAATTCAATTGTTTGATGATCAAACCTGAAGCACAACAGCATACATCCGACGTAGTTCAGAAGCAGATGTAGCTTCCCAAGCTATATATGCTGTGGATGCTGATGCTGTGGTGGCGGCTGCAGCGTTTGCTGAGGCTGCTGCAGCAGCAGCGGCAGCTACTGCTTGTGATGACAAAGCTGCCAGTGCTGCCTCACAGCAAACAGCAGACATTGGTGCAGTGATTGCTTCTGCACCAATGTCAAAGCAGACATTGGTGCAGTGGCAGCTCAAGAAGACAGGACGAGTGGCACCAGTGGTGCCGCACCACCACCACCAGCAGCAGCAGCAACCCCCTGCAGCGGCCGCTGCTTGCCAGGCAGCTGTTAGCAGTGTCTTAGCACTGCAGAAGGCTCTTCAATTCATTAGTGCTAGCCACCCTATAGCTCATTCACTCCCCACTTTCACACCCCACATTGACATCTGCTGCTACCTAGTAGGCTCGCCCACGTTAAACCGCCCACGTTAAACCGGTTGGGACTGCTGTAACACCTGCTCATGGAACACCTACAATAATTTTGTTAATTTGATTTGTTACTTGGGAGAGCTACTTCGCTCATGAAGCCACGCTACAGGGCCACCCCCGCCGACAAACAACAGTTGAACGAGATGCAGTGTAAGCGAGATCACAACAATCAGGCTGATCATTATGTAGAAGTGTTCAGCAATACACAACCAGATGTGGCACTGACTTGCAAGCCAGCATGGCTCCAGCAGCAGCAGCAGCAGCCTTCTTTTACGGCAGTAACACTGATAACATATCAAGTACAAACTTGCCGGGCCGCTTGCCTATGATAGCATCGCAATGAGGCAGTTAGCAGCCCTAGCTGCTGTGGCGGGTACTTGAATTGTACTACTTGCAGTGTCTGCTGGCACAACACTGCGAAATGATTCTGAGAGAGTCTAGATCTGGAGACTTCCATTGTTCCTGAATTCCAAAAACCACCTTTCATGGAATTTTTGTTGTAAACAACTTGATGTCCAGCTTATAATCAGGCAGCTGTATACGAACAGATGTGTCTGCAATGGCTTTCCTGAATATACCTGGCAGTCGCAACTCATGGGTTGTGGTCAGTCATATGCACAAGCATATGGCAGTGCAGCAGCTGGTGCCCTGACTGCCTGCTGGGCCAATGACACACATAGCAGCCAGTTCTGAACTTACTAACTGTCTGGGAGCAATTAACGGAAAAGGCTGGCCCAGCCCTTTGACTGGGCTGGCAGGATTATTCAGTGTGAATATCAGCTACGCATCACCCTGGTGACCATGATGTGCAACACATGGGCTGAGGCAGTCTTTAGGCCCTAGGGGGAGCCCGCACTGCAGAGGCCTCGGAGCTCCGAACCCAGGGTTGAAGCTTAAATAGCCACGAGCGCGGCTGCTTATCTTCTGCGTTGACTGCAACCGCGACTGGGATGTCATGACATACGTACTATGTCGACGAACTCCCGTTCACCGTTCCGCCAACGGTCCGTCGTCATTACGTCAGCCCCAGGCGATCTGCTCAGCTTGTTGAGCAGCACTAGTTTGACTACACGTCCCACGCAGGCTCCTGTTGCACATCATGTCACCGGGGGTCACGCGGGAAGTGTACACGTACATGTACAAGTGGACATGTAGCCCGATCGGGCTGAAGGTGGTTCGCTAGACCTGCCGACCGTGGTCCCGGCACGGTGTGCTGTAGGGCAGAGAGAGGCATGTTTTCTCGGTTTCTTGCGACTATCTGGGCTATAGCCCTAGCTAGGGGGAGGCAATCATCTATACTAGCTAATCACGAACTAGATGATAGGACCTCTCGTACAACAGATATTGATAGCTCGCTTGTTTTACTCAACTGTCTTGACTGTCATTGTGTGGTATCCGCCGAACCGCACGCCGGTTCTAGCCCGCGGGGGTGCATGAGCCACTTGGGTGCACTGCGCTGCCGGGCCGAACAGCAAGCCGGTAAGGTGTATAACATACAGTTGTGCTACATCAGGTACATTACAGTGGCTGACTTTCATATCAGGTACGTTCCATGCGACATCCGATGTACGGTACCGGTAGTGCCACACCTAGACCAGACAGCAGACCAGACGAATACAAAGCAGTCGTGCTTGAGGTGCAAGAAGCACTTTTGGTTGTTTTCGTATCAACAAAGATATCTCTTTGTTATGAGTACCCAGAAAGGTGATATGACTTTTTCGAGCGTGAGTGATCTTGGTTTTATTGTGTTTGCTGGTAGGTCCTACGAAGAATCGCATCAGCTCAAAGTGGGGTCATGTGAAAGTGATAGAGCAAATGCAATTATGATAGATGCGCTGTGAAGAGCTGTCGTGTCATGCATGGGGTACGCCATGGCCACCTACAAGAGTCTCAGCCCGGGGCTGCTCATGTCACGACATGTGTCACGAGTGTGTCACATGTGTCACGAGTGTGTCATGCATGCCCTGTACCCTTCTAACCACCTGTGGCGACCGGAGACTGAGAGACTGTCGAATGTAACCAGCCTGCTGAGAAGCGGAAGACTTCTGCATGGTACGGCAGCTTGCCAGCGCATCTATCCTGTTGCATTGCCGCGGTCGATGTCACTTGTATTATGCTTGTTTTTACAACATGTGAGTCACATGTGGCTGTACAATTTGGTAACAATGACATAATTCCGGCAATCAGTGACCACAGTTGCGCAGTTACTGCTTTTATAATTAGAAACGCCCTACGTTTGGAACCCCAAGGTTCCATCCAGCAATGGCTTGAGCACACCTGGCACACCTGAGCTATCTGGGATCACATCGTTTGGGTGGCGAACCCCATGCATGGCTTTGCAGCTCCTGCCAGCTCAGTTCAATTCATGCATGCCAGTAACTGAGCTCAGTTACTTTCATCTCAGTTTGAGATGGTTTAGCGAACCCCGGACGTGGTTTACAGGAAGGATACTTACTAGACCCAGCGAAAATAACGTCTTAGTCACTAAGATTGACTCAATCAGTGATGCATTCTTGACATAGCACGGCACTGCAACTGCAACTTTGCCAGCTCATCTATCACGATCTGGTTGCGTTGACTCGGTCAAGGAGGGTGGTCTACTCTTGTGGTGTTAGTGTGGCTGAGCCACCAAGTTCGTCCCAAAGGCCTTGCGGCCGGAAAGGGTAATTCTTCTTCTTCTTCTTCTTCTTCTTCAATTCTACACTTTACTTCACGTTGGCTCCATCAACTTTACTTCACTGCTGCGGCATCTGTTCCAATGTCAAAGTGACTGAGCCAATGCAAGCAGGATAGCCAGATAGGCTAACCATTTAATGGTGACTGTTGCTTGAAGCAAGTTGCTTCAAGCAAAACGAAATAGTATTTCGCAGTTGACCACAAGAGGTAAACAGTGGGCGGGTAATTGACAACGTTGGCTTCTGATTGCGGGGAATTGACAACAAGCCTGGCAGGCTTGTGCAAGGGCCGGACTCTGTGTACCTCCAACACCTGAGTCGGGGCACTTGCACAAGCCTGCTTGTCAATCTGTATTACATAATACTTCACTGCTGCAGCATACCATCCAGCAATGGCTTGAGCACACCCGGCAATGCAACCAGATGAATCACGGATTGCTGCACATCCCGACACCTCCTATGCTGGCGCAACATACTCGCAGAACCATCCGATAGCCCTAATCCAGCACTCTCTAACACAATACTGGCATCTGACATCAGCACAAGTACAGGTGCTGTCACACCACCACTAACTTCCTGCTGCTGCTGCTGCTGCTGGTGCTTGTCAAGATTGGTTGCTGCCAATCCTGAGCGGCCTGCTGCTGCTGCTGCTGCTAAACCACGAGAAGCTCTGTTGGAAGGGAGCAGCATGATCGCTGAGTTGCAACTGTGGCAGCAAGATAAGGTTTTAGCAATAACGCTGGGGTACTGCAACACAATCTCATCGATCTTAGCACGTACTAACTCCCTACTACTGCTGTGGGCGAGCCACCGTGATAGACACGTCATGAATGATACGGCTGGCAGCAGCAGAACAGCAGCACCGCTGCTGCTGCTGCTGCCGCCAGATGCGATCTGGCGCTGCCGGTGGCGGTGCTGCTGCTCCCGCGCTGCTGCTGCAAATGCGATGGCAGCGTTGTCTATCGGCCGCTTATCCTGATAATATGACTTAGTAATCAAGTGGCCCAGCTGCGTGAGCAGTAAATGTTGGAGCGCTAATGGCCTGAGGGATAGCAGCTGTGGATCCAACACAATGCTGCTGCTGCTGCCGCTGTCAACCGGCGGCGGCTGGTACAGCAGCGATGCGCTGCTGCCAGCAGCAGCAGCACGCTCCCACGGACCGCCAACATCCAGCTCCAGATTCAAACTGCCAACGGATAGCGATCCGTTATCGACTGGTGAACTACCCCGCTGCTGCTGTTGCTGCTGCGGCCCGGGTGTCCCTACTTCTGTTGCCGTCATCAACTGATGCTGCTGCTGCTCCAGGATCAGATCCTCACCAGCTGTGGCAGCAGATCCCACTACTGCTTGCAGCACAAGATTGGACAATGTTGCATAAAATGTGAAATGAGCTCCCACCCCTGATGCTGCTAGCTTCTGCATGCCCCCGGCGACAGACGGCACCCGCTGTACAGCAGCAGCAGCTGCTGCCGCTGTTGCTGCCAATGCTGCTTCTGCTGCTGCCCCAGTGGTCCCGCTGCTGTTGCTCGTTTGAACATGAGCAGCAGTCCCCTCTGACGCCGCTCCTGCTGCTGCCACCTCGCTGGACTGCTGCTGATGCTGCTGGAGACTGCTGCCAGCCCTGGCAGCAGCAGCAGCAGCAGCACGAGCTGCAACCGAGGGTTGTAGTCGGCCTGGGAGTCCGAGCCGCTGTGTGATCTCTGTGTCCAATGACTGCAGTACTAGGTGCCATGCATTGAGGCGAAGCTGCTGCAGCAGCAGCGCGTGTATGGCTGCTGGGCCGGTATAGATCGTTGGAGGCTCTGCAAGAGCAATGCATGCAGGAGACAAAACAAAACAAAGCATGTATTAGCCAAGCGACACTGTCAAGCGTCCTGCAATGCTCGCATTGGGCACTTTGCCGCTGTTCGCAGCAGCCAGGACCATGTATGCAATTGTGGGTTGCTGCAGCAGCAGCGCGTGTATGGCTGCTGGGCCGGTATAAATCGTTGGAGGCTCTGCACGAGACAAAACAAAGCATGTGTTAGCCAAGTGACACTGTAAACTGTCATGCAATGCTCGCATTGGGCATTTGTGGCTGTTTGCAGCAGCCAGAACCATGTATTGCAATTGTGGGTTGCTGCAGCAGCAGCGCGTGTATAGGTGCTGGCCTGGTCTAGACCGTTGGAGGCTCTGCAAGAGACAAAGCAAAGCATGGATTAGCCAAGCGACACTGTGTCCAGTGATTGCAGTACTAGGTGCCATGCATTGAGGCGAAGCTGCTGCAGCAGCAGCGCGTGTATGGCTGCTGGGCCGGTATAGATCGTTGGAGGCTCTGCAAGAGCAATGCATGCAGGAGACAAAACAAAACAAAGCATGTATTAGCCAAGCGACACTGTCAAGCGTCCTGCAATGCTCGCATTGGGCACTTTGCCGCTGTTCGCAGCAGCCAGGACCATGTATGCAATTGTGGGTTGCTGCAGCAGCAGCGCGTGTATGGCTGCTGGGCCGGTATAAATCGTTGGAGGCTCTGCACGAGACAAAACAAAGCATGTGTTAGCCAAGTGACACTGTAAACTGTCATGCAATGCTCGCATTGGGCATTTGTGGCTGTTTGCAGCAGCCAGAACCATGTATTGCAATTGTGGGTTGCTGCAGCAGCAGCGCGTGTATAGGTGCTGGCCTGGTCTAGACCGTTGGAGGCTCTGCAAGAGACAAAGCAAAGCATGGATTAGCCAAGCGACACTGTGTCCAGTGATTGCAGTACTAGGTGCCATGCATTGAGGCGAAGCTGCTGCAGCAGCAGCGCGTGTATGGCTGCTGGCCCGGTATAGATTGTTGGAGGCTCTGCAAGACACAAAACAAAACAAAGCTCGCATTGGGCACTTTGCCGCTGTTTGCAGCAGCCAGAGCAATGTATGCAGTTATGGTTGCTGCAGCAGCAGCGCGTGTATGGCTGCTGGGCCAGTATAGATTGTTGGAGGCTCTGCGCAAGACAATACAAAGCATGTATTAGCCAAGTGACACTGTAAACTGTCATCCAATGCTCGCATTGGGCGTTTGCGGCCGCTCGCAGCAGCCAGGACCATGTATACAGTTGTGGGTTGCTGCAGCAGCAGCGCGTGTACAGCTGCTGGCCTGGTCTAGACCGCTGGAGGCTCTGCAAGAGACACAGCAAACCATGGATTAGCCAAGCGACACTGTGTTCAATGACTGCAGTACTAGGTGCCATGCATTGAGGCGCAGCTGCTGCAGCAGCAGCAGCGCGTGTATGGCTGCTGGGCCGGTATAGATCGTTGGAGGCTCTGCAAGAGACAAAACAAAACCAAGCATGCGTCAACCCAGCGACACTGTAAACTGTCATGCAATGTTCGCATTTGGGCATTTGTGGCTGTTTGCAGCAGGCAGAGCAATGTATGCAGTTATGGTTGCTGCAGCAGCAGCGCGTGTATGGCTGCTGGGCCGGTATAGATAGTTGGAGGCTCTGCGCAAGACAAAACAACACCTGTATTAGCCAAGTGACACTGTAAACTGTCGTGCAAAGCGTTTGCAGCAGGCAGAGCCATGTATGCAGTCATAGTTGCTGCAGCAGCAGCAGCAGCAGTAGGGCGCGTACGGCTTGGTATTGATCTATCGAGACTCTGCAAGCGAAATGAACAATGCATATGATCTAATAGATAGCAAGATGAGAAGGTAACAGCCCAGAACACCTTCTGGTTTTCTGTTCATGATGGTTGGCGGTCCTGACTCCCGTTGTGCTGGTACTTGAACCCTCAACATGCCAGCAGGGTCCTTCAGGAGAGGCACAACTGAGACCGGGCCGCGGCCGATCAATGCACAGGCCTCTGTCAGATAAAGAGACTCATCGCTGCTGCTGCTGCCGCTGCTGCTTGACAGTTTGAGGTTTACGATGTAAGCGTAGCCGCTGTCAGGTGGTGCTTCTTTGATCTGCACAGCAGCGGCAGCAGCAGCAGCAGCAGCGAAGTTGGTTCCTCAGTGTTGCAGGTTGTGCTTGGTGAGCTACACAGCAGTAGCAGTAGCAGCAGCAGCAGCGACAGCGAAGTGCCTGTATGGAGTCCTCTTTGCTGCATGGTGCTGCTGCCACTGCTGCTGCTGCTTGACAGCATGAGGTTTACGGTGCAAGCATGGCCACTTTCAGGTGTGCTTCTTTGACCTGCACAGCAGCAGCAGTGGCGGTGGCAGAAGAGAAGCTTCCCTTGAGAAGCTTTGAGCCGCTGCTGCTCCTGTTATTATATCGTGTATTGGTTTCCTGTTATTGCATGGTGCCACCGCTACTGCTGGTACTTCACAGTTTGTAGTTTACTTTTGTGAGGATGCAGGTGAGGTGGTGCTTGTTTGACCTGCACAGCAGCAGCAACAGCGAAGCGCCTATTGGTATATTGGTTCATTCTTATTGTACGGTGCTGCTGCCATTGCTGCTGCTGCTGCTGCTTGACAGCTGGAGGTTCACTCTGTAAGCCTAAGGGTTAGGTGGTGCTTGTTTGTGCGCATCATTGGCTGTGCGCTGCTGCTGATGGGGGGGTGGGGGGATTGACCCAGCAGGATATCGAGAAGCCGGGCCCGCAAAAGTTGCATACAGCAGCAGAATTTGAATGAAATGTCTGAATCCAAGGAAAACATAAACCCCAAGGTACTACATGTGACATGCTGAACACACAAGCAAGCCAACTGGATAAATGGAACACACAAGCAAGCCACTTGCTGCAGGATTGGAAGTAGCCAAGCGCATACAGCAGCAAAGTGAAGCATCTCAATGCGAACCAGAATCAGAACCAAAGGCACCACATGTGATGATTTACCAACAAACTGCACCTTCCAGTATCTTTATAGTTGTGCCACTTGCAGATAGAATGCATCCTCTCTGTTCCCCAGAGCACGCAGAGCCTGGGCGCCTTCAACACAATAAAGCAGGATTGCGAGTAGCCAAGCGCACGCAGCAGCAAACTACAACATTGAGTGCAAAGAATAAGCAAAATCACAAGGTACTGCATATGATGTGTCACAACAAACTGCACCTTCCAATACTTTTGCAACTGTGCCACTTGCAAGTAAAATGCATCCTCTCTGTTCCCCAGAGCTCGCAGAGCCTGGGCACCTTCTGCTAGCAGGGTAGAAGCAGCTTCTGCTGCTTTGGTGCGCCGCCGGTGCCTAAATACAGCATGCCACACAGAAGTTGTTGGTGCAAGAGCGGCAGAACGAGCAGGCAGAAACAGCAGCAGCAGCAGCAATACGATGTGCAGAAGGTCCGCGAATGACAGTACTTTGGAAAGCACGGGTGCCCTCTGCTAGAACGGTGGCAGCAGCTTCTGCTGCCTCGGTGCGCCGCCGGTGCCTGAACACACCATGAAACATAAATTTGTTGTTTGCCGGAGTGCCGAAACATTAATGAGCGATGGGAATTAAGCAAAGTATCTAAGTGAGCATTGCAGAAACAGCAGCAGCAGCAGTCCAATGTCTAGAAGGTCAGCTGATGACAGTACTGTGGAAAGCAACAGTGCCTGTGCGCCCTACGAATGTGAGTGAATGCAACTGTAAGGAACAAACAATGACACGCACCTGGAGTTCATTTCCAGAGCTAACTCCATAATGCGTTGTTTTGGGTCCTGGCTTGATGTGCGCTCTATGCGGCCAACGGTCAAGTAGCCCTGCTTCAGGGCCCGCAGCATCAACTGAAGCCATTCCAGCTCGTGCTGCAGGACGGACACAAGGCAGCAGCACACAACTTGTGGCAAAGTGCAAGATGTATTGAAGCACAGAAAACAGCAAGGGGCTGAATCAGATATGACCAGGAGCCCTGCTTCAGAGACTAACAACATCAACTGCAGCCGTGCCAGCTCGTGCTGCGAGGCACAAAAGCAGCAGCAAGCACACAATTTGTGGCGACATGCATGATGGTGGATTTGCGAGATAGTTGTCGTGACAGCTGCAATTCACGCAAAAAATTGACAGAAAACACAGCATGGTAAGAGGCGAAATGCGGCCAACAGTCAAGTAGCCCTGCTTCAGGGCCCGCAGCATCAACTGAAGCCATTCCAGCTCGTGCTGCAGGGCAGAAAGCAGCAGCAGCACACAACTTGTGGCACGTGGAAGATGTATTGAGACACAGCATAGCAAGGGGCTGAATCAAACATGACAAGGAGCCCTGCTTCAGAGACTAACAACATCAACTGCAGCCATTCCAGCTCGTGCTGCGAGGCAAAAAAGCAGCAGCAAGCACACAACTTCCGGTGATTGCAAGGTGTATTAAACCACAGCATAGCAAGGGGCTGAATGAAACATCACCAGGAGCCCTGCTTCAGAGATCAATTGGCGAAGTGGTTGTGGTAACAGCTGCAAATTAACGGCTTGTAGCAACATGCAAAACGATTCAATAGCGAAGCAGTTGTGGTTACAGGGGCCAACATCAAGTGCAGCCATTCCAGCTCGTGCTGCAGGATCAGAAGCAGCAGCAAGCACACAATTGGTGCCAACATGCAAGGAAAAGTGGTGGAGTGGCTGTGGTAACAACTGCAAACCAACGACTCGACACAAAACACAGCTAACAGCGAGGGGATGAATGAGATATTGCCAGGAGCCCTGCCACAGAGGTTAACAAAGTCAGCTGCAGCCAAGTCAGCTGTGCTTTACAACTCAGAAAGCGGCAGCACAATCACAAGATGATCTTGGCAGAGTACTTGTGGTGACAGACAGCTGCAAGCAAACGTTATGATAATAAAGCACCTACTAAGACACCCTCATGATAGCAAAACGTTCTGTAACCTTTGCCTGCCTCCACCAACCATCAAACAGCAAGACAGGCACAGCAAAGAGCATAACTGAACACCAGGTTGCTACCTTGGCTGTGTGAAATGTGTTCACCACTGGCCTCGGATCCGGAACAGTTTCCTCCTGCTTCTGTTCACCATCTACTTCTGCTGCATCCTGCTGCTCTGGAAGGGCCTGCACATATGACAAACAGCATTACAAACTTCGGGTTGATGCATGATGGCATGCAGGATTGCGCACAGGCCGTAGAACTGACTTGAGCAATGCATATGGAAGGGCCTGCACATGTGACAAACAACATGACAAACTTTGAGTTGATGCATGATGACATGCAGGATTGCGCACAGCCTCTTGCTTCTGTTCATCATCTGCTGCTGCTGCATCCTGCTGCTCTGGAAGGGCCTGCAACACAACATACAGCAGTACAAACTTTGGGTTGATGCATAACGGCATGCATGATTGCGCGCTGTGATGCCTGGAGTGAGCAATGCATCAACTGAATACTATTTAATCATGCGCACCCGACTGCATAAGCTGACATAAAAGCGAGAACAGAGACTGCGTGCTTGACAGGGTTTCATCTGGTCTGATCCTTTGTTGGTTTCAACTGGTTTCCTATTGGGTATGGAGAGTACCATACAGATGGTAAGGTATCCACTGTAACCTCTCTCTGTTTCAGATAGTGAGAAGCAACCGCAGTCAGCGCCATCCAAGGGCAGGCAGAATGGTGGGCAGTTAACAGCCCTGAGGGCAAGCCAGCTTTGTTCACAAGCACACATGCATCTGCCTTTGATTCATGCTCGCCATCAATGTCCACCAACTATCACAAAGGTGTTACTTCTGTTACTTCAAGGCAGCTGAAGCTGGCGAGAGGCCGTCGAAGGTGATGCTGCAGATTGCTGGTGGCCAACCCCTTGCTGTTGCTGCACAAAACTAATGCAAGAGCATACATCGTTAGCACACATGTCTGGTAAGAATGCAAAACAACCAGTGTACTGTGACCCTTTGAGATGGGGAAGCCATACGACCCAACCCCAAAGAGATCTGCATGCCCGCAGAAGACAAGCAGCAGGTACCGAAGCCAAAACACACCAAACATACGGCCCTGACTTGCCATTTGGCTAACTTCCGCTACCAATGGAACGTAGCAGGATTCTACATAGTAGAAGTGATAGGTCGAAGTGTCTGGAAGCACGCACACATAGCAGCTATGTGTTCGTGCTCCAGACACTTCGACCTATGCTTCCAGACACTTCGACCTATCAGCTGCTGCTTTCTATTCTTGAGCTCGCGGGATCTTTAACATAGGTAGCTTACTCCAGTTCACAGCTCTATATACATCCTGCACAGCTTGCTGACCATGTAACATGCACTGCTTCATATCAAACCTGCGTCTGCTGCACGAGCTACAGTCCTGGCAGCTTATAAACCGCCAGGAAAGAGACTGCTTTGTGACAACACTTGAGACCCGGTTTCTCAATGGTAAGTCTGCTATGCTGCACAGCTGTGGCATGTGGTGTCGTTACGCTCAGCAGTCCATTCCAGACACATGTATAAGTATCAAGCTCGAAAGAGTTGGTATACCAAGGACACAGAAGCAACAGAACACATCGTGGACAACGTGCAAAGTGTGATGTCGTGCAGCTTGTCACTTTGTACAGCTGTTCTGCGAATGCTTTGCTGGCAGCCGGTCCTGCTCAGTTGTAGGCAGCTGTGCGCGGTAACGGCGAACTGGTGCGCACGCGAGTGCTTCAAAGGAAGGGGAGATTGAAAACAACACTGCTACAGACAGATGCAAGCTATAACAGGCTGCCCACCTGCACAAAGGGGTCCGTGCGCTGCATGCGAGCCCACAAATTATCATCTGCTTGTATCTCCGCGCCTTGCTGGTCTATCCTGAGCACTTTCTTCACCGAGGGCGGCACTATGAAAGGGTGATGTGTTAATGGTTCTGTGGGTGTAGCTGCTGGTGCGGGTGCCGACATGAGGCCGACTCAAAGCACTGAAAGACGTAGCTGCAGACGGCGGCTGACTAGCACCATCAGCAGCTTGTAGCAAGAGTGTCAAGAAGATAGTTGCCTGATGTACTGGACAGATTGAAAGGTATGGACTGGACGGCCCTTAGGCCTTCAGAGTCTGCCAATAAGATACAGCTTTTATCATTTGCAGGCGTAGCGAAGGCAACCAACTGAGGCCACGAGACTGAAATAAACCAGGAACCAAGCGGGCACTTGCAATCGTTGCCACGTGCCTGTGCTGACAGCTCACGGTGGGAGGCCGTGGAGAGCCCGCAAAACTCTCAGCAAAACGACAAAATACAATGGCACCAAATCTTGTGCTTGCGAGCTGTATTGGCAGCCATCAACTGCCTCTCAAGCACATGCTTCCTGTAACTCGGTTTTGAGCTGTTCAAATGACTACTTGTTCCGTATAGCATTCATGTAGCCTCCTGGCGCGCGCGCTGAGTCTCCTTACCCCCGGTTCTCATGGCAAGCAGCATACAGAGTCCGTATCTACTGGGCATAAATGCACAGGTGCGTATAGCAATCCATATGTTGGAAGCTGAGTGTAAATACGAAAGCACCAGGCCATGTCTGCTGTACCTCTGGTGACTGTTGATGGGAGTGGTCCCAGACAAGGCAGCTTGCCATTATCCGGCGCAATACTCGCGTGGTCCCGCATCAACACTGCGCACAAAGCCTAACAGGCAACGATCGCTGCCTGGCCGGTTGTGCAGTGCCGGCATCCAACGTCTGCTGCCTGCAGTTCAGTTCAGCTAGTGTGCCTTAGTTGAATGCATTCCACTCGGCCCCGGCGCTCGACGCCCTAGCGAGTGCTATATCTGCTGTCGCTCTAACCTCATCGTCTGCTATATAAAGGCTGCGTTGGCGCCACATCTTTGTTGGCTCTGTCACCATCTGCTAACTTGCCACCATTCACCGCAAGTGGGTGACTGACTGCACCATGTTTGTTGTCGCAGACGGAAGAAATTGCGCGTTTGCAGGCTTGTGTGGCCGAGTTGCAAGCAGAACTGCAGCGGGAGCGGCACAGAGCAGATATCTATGAACAAGAACTGCAGCAGCTGCGTTCTCTGCAGTCCGACAGCAGTCACTCACAGCAGCAGCAGCAGCAGCAGCAGCGTAGTGATTCTATGTGCAAACAGTTTCCAGTTTGGCAGTCCCAGCAGCACAATGTTAAAGCAGCAGCAGCAGCAGCAGTCGGAGCAGCTGCTGCCCAAAGCAGCACAGCAGCAGTACCAGACTTTACTGCTGTAGCAGGATCTGGTGCGTCACCCACGTCAGCAGCAGTCAGCACGCAAACCATGTGGGATGCTGAGTCAGCAGATCTACAGCACCGATCATCACCCGCTGCTGCTGCTGCCGCTGCTGCTGTGCTGGGTCCAACAGATCAGGAAGATCCTGGAGAGCAGCAGCAGCAGCAGTCGCTCCTGCAGCAGGTGCTGCTGCCAATGCAGCAGCTGCATCTCCAGCAGCAGCAGCAGCAAACCTTACAGCAGCAGCAGCAGCAGCAAACCCTGCAGCAGCAGCAGCAGCAGCAGTCCGATACAGTGACGCTGAGCAGATCCGAGTACGAGCTGCTCTTGCTGAAAGAATCTGCCATGGATGCAGTGAAAGAAGGGATCACAATTGCGGACTGCAGTCAGCCGGACATGCCGCTGATATATATCAACATGGGGTTTTGCAGAATAACAGGGTACAGTCAGGCAGAGGTTTTGGGCAAGAACTGCAGGTTTTTACAGGTGTGATCATAACAGTCACAGTTGATTGATAGTTGTGCTTGAGCCCTGTTCATGCTGTTAAACCATCACCAGGGTTTTTTACTTCAGATGTAACACCGCGAATAACGAGGCCCAGCCATAACTAGTTTGCTGTGTACAACTCCCAAATGTGTTCAACTCCCAAGTGTGTGAATGCTTCTTGGCCCGCAGCAGCAGCGGCTGCTGCTACTGCAGTTTCACAAGTCTATAGTTGCACTGAGGCTGCTGCTGCTGCTGCTGCTGCCGCCGCTGCTGCCGTGCATCTAGGGTTCCAGTGGCAGCGCAGAAGCATTGCAGTCACATGCAGCAATGCAACGCGGGCAATCCTGTATTGTCCGCCTACGCCCATGAGTTGCTTCACCTGTTTTCGATAGTTGCTGCTGCTGCTGCTGCTGCTGCTGCTGCTGCTGCCATGCATGCAAGGTTCCAACAGCGGCGCAAACTGCGCTGTCCAACTCACAAGTGTCTGCCGGTCCGCAGCAGCAGCTGCAGCTCCTTCATATGTCTAGTTAAGATCACCTTGAACTCTATTGCTACCGCTGCTGCTGCTGCTGCTGCCATGCATCCAGGGTTCCAGCAGCAGCGCAGAAGCAGTGCGCTCGCATGCAGCAATGCCAAGCGGGTGACCCTGTATCGTCCGCCTACGGCTGTGAGTTGCTTCAAGTGCTTCTGACAACAACTGCTGCTGCTGCTGCCGCTGCTGCTGCTGCTGCCATGCATGCAGGGTTCCAGCAGCAGCGCAGAATCCACTCAACTTCGCGCAGCAATAAAAAGTGGGCGGGCCTGTGTTGTCCAACTCATGAATTACAAAAAGAACGGAGATCCATTTGTGAATTATCTGTCAATAACGCCGATCTATGACGCTCGCGGGCGGCTGACACATTACGTGGGAATTCAGTCGGACATAACTGAGCTGGTGAATCACAGAAAAGCGGAGCTGGCAGCCAGGCATGCTGCTCTGCAGGTGGGCATATCATAAATATGTTTCACGATCATAATTTGTTTTTGCCAATAGAAAAGACAATTGTACTGTGTAGTCGATGTGGATACTTCCACCGTCTCGAATGGTACTCTCTGTTATGATTCTACGGTCAATGTGTTGCATTTGTAATAAAAAAACAATTGTCAGTTTCATGATGTAATCAATCGGACATAACTGAGCTGGTGAATCACAGAAAAGCGGAGCTGGCAGCTAGACATGCTGCTCTACAGGTGGGCATCGTGAATATTTAGTTGTAATAGACACCTACAAATCATATTGTATTGGATGTATGCATTGTATTGGAAAGTACCGTCTGAGAGCTTGAAAGTATCCACATATCTCTGTGAATATGTATCCTGTTTGAGTATTGACTGTCTGGCAAGATTTCTTGGGTTTTACACATTATACTTAGAGTCATTTGCTAAAGCGTCTGTCAATTGTACACCAGCTTTGTGAATTTAGTGCGCTGCATTCGTGGGAGTCGCTTTTTCCACAGGGAGTCGCGCTCTCTCTGAATTATAAAGCTAAAGGCAATAAGGGATCTCTGGTCCTGACCGCAACGCGACATGAATGAAACCTCTAGAAGGCGCTACGACCGACGATCACAGAGACGGTTATAAAGATAGACGCTAGATACAGTGGGTGGAAGTGAAGCTGACTAAGCCTTGTCAAGCTCCCAACAGCTGGACACTGCGACAGCAGACACTATGTGCTGCCAAGCCAGATGTGTCCGGCTAGGGCATAGGGTACTGCAATACAGCAGTACACACAGGCGCTGCAGCGCACACTACCCTTTTGACAATGATACTAGCTAGCTGGCAGCAGCAGTGACAGCAGCAGCAGCTGCAGGAACTAGTGTAGCTAGCGGCACTCAGTATTAGCAGCAGTGGCAGCAGGGTTGATGCCAGCGGCAGCAGCAGCGCCGGTGGTGGCAGCAGCGCACATATGGCAGGTATCTAGGCAGTGTCGCACCATAACAGCGGTGCAGCCAGCAGCCGCCATCAGCAGCAGCGTTGGTGGCAGCGTTGGCAGCAGCAGCAGGACATATGGCATCCGTTTAGGGAGTGTTGCAGCTTCTTAGGACTCTCTTAAGGACGGCGCCATGAAAGCAGTGCAGTATCGTACACAATGAATGCACAAATCCCGCCCGGGGCATAGTTTAAGTATTATAGTGCTCGGCTTACTCTGCTGCTGCTGCTGCTGCTGCTGCTGCTGCTGGTGCTGCTGCCATCGACGACACCACTTGGACACCTTTCTAGCTGTCATATCGCGTGGCTTTCCAGGGCGACTGCTGCTGCTGCTGCTGCTGCTGCTGCTGAGTATCTCATGTCTTTTTTTCCTTTATCTGCAGGCTGCTGCCGCCACCGAAGCCAAGTCTGAGTTTCTGGCACGTATGAGTCAAGAGAGCAACAATCATTGGACACATCAGCATTAACCACTTGGATGTCTTTCTAGCTAGTCAGTTGCTTGGCTTTCCTGGGCGGTTGTTGTTGTTTTTGCTGCTGCTGCTGCCTGACTATGCCTCAAAATCATCTTTGTCCTCCTGATCTGCAGGCTGCTGCCGCCACCGAAGCCAAGTCCAGAGTTTCTGGCACGTATGAGTGACACAACCCACACTCATCAGACACATCCACATACACCACTTGGACATCTTTCTAGCTGCTTTAGGTGGCTTTCCAGGGCAACTGCTGCTGATGGTGCTGCTGCTGCTGCTGCCTGAGTATCTCGTTATCTTTGTCCTCCTTGTCTGCAGGCTGCTGCCGCCACCGAAGCCAAGTCAGAGTTTCTGGCGCGTTTGAGTCGCACGACCAGTATCCATCAGACACATCAGCATACACCACTTGGACGTCTTTTTAGCTGATTGAACGCGTGGCTTCCCAGGGCGACTGCCGCTACTGCTGCTGCTGCTGCCTGACTATGCCTCAAAATCATCTTTGTTCTCTTTATCTGCAGGCTGCTGCCGCCACCGAAGCCAAGTCCAGAGTTTCTGGCACGTATGAGTCACACAACCCACACTCATCAGACACATCCACATACACCACTTGGACATCTTTCTAGCTGCTTTAGGTGGCTTTCCAGGGCAACTGCTGCTGATGGTGCTGCTGCTGCTGCTGCCTGAGTATCTCGTTATCTTTGTCCTCCTTGTCTGCAGGCTGCTGCCGCCACCGAAGCCAAGTCAGAGTTTCTGGCGCGTTTGAGTCGCACGACCAGTATCCATCAGACACATCAGCATACACCACTTGGACGTCTTTTTAGCTGATTGAACGCGTGGCTTCCCAGGGCGACTGCCGCTACTGCTGCTGCTGCTGCCTGACTATGCCTCAAAATCATCTTTGTTCTCTTTATCTGCAGGCTGCTGCCGCCACCGAAGCCAAGTCCAGAGTTTCTGGCACGTATGAGTCACACAACCCACACTCATCAGACACATCCACATTCACCACTTGGACGTCTTTTTAGCTGATTAAACACGTGGCTTTCCAGGGCGACTGCTGCTGATGGTGCTGCTGCTGCTGCTACTGCCCCTGCTGCTGCCTGAGTATCTCATATCTTTGTTATCCTTTATCTGCAGGCTGCTGCCGCAACGGAGGCTAAGTCAGAGTTCCTGGCGCGTATGAGTCACGAGATCCGTACCCCACTTAATGGGATGATTGCTGTGGGTCAACTGCTGGCGGAGACATCACTCAGCCCCGCACAGTGGGATCTGGTCAACACAATAAGGTTTGTATCCGGTTGCATCAACTCACACATTCTATGGCTGTTCTAGTTCATCACTTGCTGCATTGACGCAAGCATTTCATGGCTGTTTTGGTCATTGTGGGCAGAATGTATGGCCTTACCTTTGAGGGCTGGGGTTGCTGCGCGTAAACTGCTGGCGGAGACATCGCGCAGTCCCGCACAGTGGGATCTGGTCAACATAATCAGGTGCTGTCAGCTTGAAGCATCGCTGCAAGAACTTCTGTGATGGGTCCATTACTTCATACATCTATGGCTGTTTTAGTTGATTTCCTTATTAAGCCTAACCTTACTACTTTGTTCATTGTTGCACCTGCCTGGCTTCTTGCGGAAGAATCGCTCAGCCCTGCACAGTGTGGATCTTGTTAACACTATCAAGCGCGAAATATGGGTCCATCAGTTCACACATGTATGGCTGTGTAGTCCAATTTATGACTGAAACCCTAGCTGTAGTTCTGTATCAAATGTCGGTTCTGCATCGAATGTCGCACCTGGCTGGCTTCTCGCGGAAACATCGCTTAGCCCCGCACAGTGGGATCTGGTCAACACAATCAGGTGCAAAATATGGGTCCATCAGTTTGTATGGTTGTTGCAGTCGATCTCGGCGGGATCTGTAGCCTTAATTTCTGAGTTTGCACCACAAGCAAACTTGTTCATGCTTTGCCAAAGGTATGCATTACAAGGGCTGTGATTGCTGTTGGGTGGCTGCTCGCTGACACATTGCTTAATCCTCCACAGTGGGGCTCAGGTGTGCAGTAAAGCGCAAAATATGGGCCCATTGCCTCACACATTTATGGCTATTACACAACTGGGTAATCATGCCGCCTTGTCCAAAGGTGAGTAGAACCCACTGGGTAGATTTGAGGCGCGGTGCCAATGGGCGTAAGCCTATGGCTAACCAGCATAGATCATTATTACTCCCCAGAATGCACAGCAATGCACCCAACTGCTTTTGGCTGCGCACTCAAATGCACTGCCTGCCTTTCGCTGACCACAGGTGTTCTGGTGAGACACTGCTGACCCTCATCACAGACATACTGGACTTTTCACGCATTGAGGCGAACAAGCTCGTGCTGAATCACTCTTTACCGCAAGCGAGTGCCAGTGCATGCCATGCATTGCTACTGGTGTCAATGCGCAACATTGCGCCACAATGCACAACAATGCGCGACAATGCACCACATTTGACAGGGCACTGCAATGCACTGCTTGCTGCTCGCTGACCGCAGGTGTTCTGGTGAGACACTGCTGACCCTCATCACAACTAATCATGCATTGAGGCGAACAAGCTGGTGCTGAGTCACTTCAAATCAAACAGCGAGCGAGTGACAATGCATGCATCATAGTGCATTACTATCAGCATCAATGCACCACAATGCACCATAATGCACCGCCTGCTCTTTGCGGACCACAGGTGTTCTGGGGAGACACTGCTGACCCTCATAACAGACATACTGGACTTCTCACGCATTGAGGCGAACAAGCTCGTCCTGAGTCACTCGATGTTCAGTCTACAGACTGTTGTTGAGGCTGCTATGGAAATTGCCGGCTTGAGAGCAGCACAAAAGAGGCTGCAGGTAACAATGCAATGAATACATTTAGGGTTTAGGGTTGTTTTGGGTCCATTTTTCGGGCCCAGATGTGTACTTTCGTGTATCCATTGCATGCATTACGAGGGCGAAGAGTTAACTTTCAAATTGCGGGTTATGCCATGTATTGAGTCAGTCTGCAGACTGTTGTTGAGGCTGCTATGGAAATAGCCGGCTTGAGAGCAGCACAGAAGAGACTGCAGGTAAATTAAATGTAGGGTTTAGGGTTGTTTTGGGTCCATTTTCGGGCCCAGATGTGTAGTTTCGTGTATATACTGCATGCATTACGAGGACGAAGAGTTAACTTTCAAATTGCGGGTTATGCCATGTATTGAGTCAGTCTGCAGACTGTTGTTGAGGCTGCTATGGAAATAGCCGGCTTGAGAGCAGCACAGAAGAGACTGCAGGTAACAATGCAATGAATAAATCTAGGGTTTAGGGTTGTTTTGGGTCCATTTTTCGGGCCCAGATGTGTAGTTTCGTGTAAGCATTGTATGCATTACGACATCGAAGAGTTCACTTTCGAATTGCGGTTTGTACCGAGTCAGTCTACAGACTGTTATTGAGGCTGCTATGGAGATAGCCGGCTTCAGAGCAGCACAGAAGAGACTACAGGTAACAATACACTGACTCGCTTCAAGTTGTTGTGGCCCCTTTTTTGGGCCCGAATGTGTAGTTTTGTATATCCATTGCATGCATTACGAAGACAAACTGTTGACTTGCGATGTACGGTCTATGGCCTAACATGTCAATCTTGCCCATTATGCGAGGCGTCATTGCTGTGTTTCATGGGTTATCCGTATATCATGGTCGCAATGTGCTGAGTCGGTCTACAGACAGTTTTCCAGGCCTGCAACGGAGATTGCCGGCTTGAGAGCAGCATTGAAAAAACTGCAGAGGCAGTTGGTTTGAAATTTGATATGCATTGCCCTTATGCACTGCCACCCCCCTCTATATTGCTGCTGCTGCTGCTGCTGCAGATGGCGTACCACACCAGTGCTGGCTTGCTGCGGTTACTGTGTGGTGACGCACAGCGGTTAGAGCAGGTCTAACTGAACCTTTTGGGACTGGGCTAAACACAGTATCACGGCTAGCTGGCCGCCTAAGTTCTGCTGCTGCTGCTGCTGCTGCTGTGTCTCTCATCACCAGTCATCTAGCTACTTTTTCAACCATACATTGCTGCTGCTGCTGCTGCTGCAGATGGCGTACCACATCAGTGCTGGCTTGCCGCGGTTACTGTGTGGTGACGCACAGCGGTTACAGCAGGTCTAACTGAACCTTTTGGGACTGGGCTAAACACAGTATCACGGCTAGTTGGCCGCCTAAGTTCTGCTGCTGCTGCTGCTGCTGCTGCTGCTGTGTCTCTCATCACCAGTCATCTAGCTACCCTTCAACCATACATTGCTGCTGCTGCTGCTGCTGCTGCAGATGGCGTACCACATCAGCGCTGGCTTGCCGCGGTTACTGTGTGGTGACGCACAGCGGTTACAGCAGGTCTTACTGAACATACTAAACAACGCCGTCAAATTCACCGAACATGGTGAAATACTGCTAGAAATATGGCCTGAGCCACTGCAGCAGCAGCGGCAGCAGCACAGCGAAGCAGCAGCAGGGTGGGATTCAGCAGTCATGGATAGTCCTAGATCGGCGGGGCAGATGAACAGCCCGCTCCATAGGCCTGCTGCTGCTGGTGCTGCTGCTGCTGCTACTGTTGTTGGTGGCCCGGAAGAGTGGCCGGCTGTGATGGTGCGGTTCAGTGTGAAGGACACCGGCATAGGGATTAGTCAAGCAGATCTGGGCAAACTGTTTCAGTCATTTTCACAGGTGGGCTATTACGTGTTTGTGTCTGGCATCAACAAACGCATTGCTTGCTGCTAATCGAAGCTTTTGGTGCTGATGCGTCCTACATGCACTGCTGGCTTATGGACAGCGAAAAGACGCAGTAAATAACAGCACATGTCTGCAAGCAGCTAGCCCGAGCGTCCGCCCCAACTCCGCAACATCTGATAATATGATTCACAAACGCACTTGAGATATGATTGCTTTGCTGCACCGTTCCACAGGTTGACGCGTCTCCAACTCGCAGCTACGGCGGTTCTGGCCTCGGCCTCGTGATCAGCCAACGGCTCGCGGAGGCCATGGGTGGCCGCATGTGGGCGGAATCCGGCGGAACGGGCCGCGGCAGCGTGTTCAGCTGGAGTATCGCAGTACGAGTGCCGCCGCAGTCCCGCGGAATGCTAAACACATCTGCAAGAAATAGACGCAGCAGCGTGCTGCTAACAGCGACGAAGAAGGAGCGTTTGAACGCGGACGGTATCGCGATCGCGGCCGGGAGTAGCTTGTACGCGGGAGTCGGCGACAGCGACGAGACGAGTAGCGTCGTCAGCAGCGACGCCGGGTGGCCCTCAGGTGCGCGACCACTTCCCGTGCACGTTTCGGAGGACTTTCGTGACGATGTGCTGCTGCTGCTGTTGCAAATTTCTCCGCTTGCATTCTTGTACTACAGCCTCGATCTCACCACACAGCTACTTCCCGACTTATTCCCCGACCTTGTAGCCAGATTGTTGATTGTGTGTTACTCCATTGCAAAGGGCTCCACACTATCACTGCTGCCAATGCCAGCTGACAGCAGCCACAGTCAAGCATGAGGTGCTTCAGCCAACATCCCTTCAATACTTCAGTTCTGTTGTGTTGTTCTTCTGCGTGTCTGCAGAGCGCGAAACACTCTCGCTGCTGTCAATGCCAGCCGGCAGCAGCCGCAGAAGCTCAGCAGTCATCCACCCCTCCGCCTTCCCCCAACAAGCCACCCTGCACCACATCAACACTGCTGCTGCTGCTGCTGCCAGCAGCTTCAGCAGCAGCAGTGACAGCAGCGTACTCTCCACCCCTCTGGCCGCCGCTGCAGCAGCAGCAGCAGGGCAGCAGCATGGTTTAGCTGGCTTAACCTCAAGCCCTAGCGCTGATACCGCTATGCCGCTGCTGCGGGGAAAGAGGGTTTTACTGGTGGAGCCCTGTAGGGTTGTTCGTTGTGTTTTAGCGCTGGCGCTGCGGAGCTGGGGTTGTTTGGTATGTGCTGTCAGTTCGGAAGCCGAAGCGTTACAACGGTTAGTAACAAACGGGACCTTACACCTAACCGCCGCATCTGCTGCTGCTCTTGCCTCCGAAGCAGCAGCAGCAGCAGTGGGTGAAGAGCGATCTGAGCAGGATCTTTCTGCTGCTGCTGCTGCTGCTGGTGGTGGTGGTGGTGGCAGCAGCAGCAGCAGCAGCAGTGCTGGTGTGGCGTTGCAGTTGCTGCATGCACCCGAAATGGATGAGCGGAAGTTTTGCTGTTCAGGGCCGTTTGACTGCGTACTGCTGGACATGCACCACACAAGGTGGGACATTGATGGGAGAATAGTCTACAGTTGGTATCCTTGACACTCTGTGAAGAGCGAGAAGCCGGTCGGCTGCTTTTCTGCACGATACCAACCCCCTGTGTCACCACCATGTGCAAATGGCCAGCAAACACAGAGCTTGTGCATGCACCCAAACTTCTGTCTGTTTCTTTGTTTTTTTACACCCACACACAGCCGACAAATACAAATCATTATCATGTGAAACATGATCATTAGTTCCGCGTTTTTCTTTGGTTTTCATGCTACAGGCTGTTATCTGCCCTGACACTTTGTGAAGAGCGAGAAGCGGGTCGGCTGGTGTTTATGGGCTGGCCCGGCCAAGGCGAGTTCGAAGCTGCAACTCCGGAGTTCGATATGGAACTAGAGCTGCCCGTCACACCCCCTATGGCAGCAGCAGCAGCACACGCTGGCAGCAGCAGCAGCAATCAGCCCAGCAGATTCTCGTTAGATTCCGTACGATCTGAGCATTCGTACGTTCCAGAGAGCGAGCAGATCTCAACGGGGAGCTGCTGTTTACCGGGCGATGTTAGTTTGTTAGATCACATCTTTCCAGATCCTGCTGCTGCTGCTGCTGCTGACAGCAGCAGCAGCGGGGTGGCTACCGGCCGCGTACACATGCAGCTTGCGGCCGTGTTACAGTTGGAAGAATCTTGGCGGCCGGGTAGTCGGCAGTTAGGCTATGTAACTGTTACGAGACCGTTACGACAAGGTCGTTTGAAATTAGCGTTAGAGGAAGTTCTAGGCATGAATCTGGAGGCAATCGACGGCGGCAGCAGCAGCAGCAGCGGCGGCAGTGGCGGCGGGGATAACGGAGTGGGGGACAGCTTTGCTCTGTCCGGTGAACCCGCAGAGCAGCAGCAGCAGCAGCAGTCCTCCTGGTATCTAAAGCAGCAGGCCGATAGAGGTGTGATCGACGCTGCTGCCAGATCCCAGCAACAGCAGCAACAGCAGCAGTATGTGGCAGGGACTCCACTAGCAGCAGTCGCAGAAGAATCCTCTGGAGATCTAGGCAGTATTGGTCCCCCTGCTGCTGCTGCTGCTGCTGCTGGCAGCAGATCAGGTGATCCAGCAGTGCTGGGCCAGCAGCAGCAGCAGCAGCAGCAGCGACGGCAGACACACCCTGTGTTGCGGCCTGCGAGTTCTGTGAAGCAGCAGGGTGGATCTGGCTTGCCTGCTGTTGCTGGCAGCAGCATGACAGCAGCAATGCGAGTGCTGCTGGCAGAAGACAATGCAATCAATATGAAGGTATGCACTTGGTTGCGCAATAGTAGACATACATGCACACAACAGGGACAGTACTGTTGCTGGTAGTAGCAGCTGCAGTTGAGAAGCGGTGTCCTGGCAGGACTAGTGTGTTAGAGCGGCTGGTTTCCATTTCATCTAGCTACACTTTGAGCATATGGCTGAAATTTAGCACGAAGGTTGCTGCAAAGTTGCTACCAACAACACTGTCCTTGCAGGCAGCGGTGTGGCAAAAGTAAAACCTTAACTCAGAGGTAGGCCAAGAGTCATCAACTGGAGTGCATTCACTGGGCGTTAACAGGAGCGCTACAACATCACAGCAGATGCATGCAGATTTCTGGCACTGCTGCTGCTGCTGCTGCTGCTGCTACCGGTATCCTTGCACATCATGGTGTCACAACGGCAGCTTCAGGTAATTGCAGTTACAAATCTGGCAAACTACAGTACGACAGTCTTACAGTGCCCGCTTGTGAGTCTTGAATTCGCTGCTGCTGCTGCTGCTGCAGGTTGCCACCGGTATCCTTGCACGTTGTGGTGTGACAAATGTCACTCAAGCAGTCAATGGTCAAGAAGCCCTAACAGCAGTAGCAGCAGCAGGTGGCGCAGATGCATTCGACGTACTGCTGATCGATCTACATATGCCGCTGATGGGCGGCATGGAAGTGGTGTCCAACTTTAAACAGCAGTATCCCGCCAGCAGATCTGTGTTGGTGGCGGTGACAGCAGACGCATTTGAAGACACGAGAGATAGGTACGACACCGGGCTGGCACCTGTCTGCTGCATGACATGTACAATGAATGTATCATATTGTTGATGATTAATGTGTTGTACGTGAAAGTGCTCTGTTCAGTAGACCCGTATTGGTGGCAGTGACAGCAGACGCATTTGAAGACATGAGAGACAGGTACGACACCTGGTGTATTTGTCTGTGGCATGGCAGTTGCAGTAAGTCTACGTTAATGTTGATGATGTGGAGATTTTGAAAAACTATATTACTAATATTTGATAGTAATCTTAGAAGATATCTTCAACTTTGTGACAGCTAAGATATTGAACCTCAACAACACGTGTCTCACAAGCCAACCTGCATCATTGCTTGCAATTTGTGCTGTGATGTTGTGTTGTGTGAGGCTGTGTGACCTAGTGAGTTTCTACCATGCCATGTCTCAGAGTGTGTTCATGCATGTGACGCACTGCTGATCGACTTACATAAGCCGCTGATGGGCGGTATGGAAGTCGTGTCACATTTCAAACAGCGGTACCCAAGCAGTAGGTCTGTGTTGGTGGCGGTGACAGCAGACGCAGTTGAAGACACGAGAGGTAGGTGCGACACGGCTGTATGTCTGCTGCACGACATGGTAATGATTATACGATAATGTTTTGAACATCTTGATAGTCATTCCAATACCAAGAGCTTGATTTTTCGTTTGTGGAAATGGAAGGTTGAGGAGTCACGAAACACATGTCTCACAAGCCAACCTGCATCCAATGATTGCAAATCGTGCTTTGATGTTGTGTTGCGCGTAGTTGTGCAACCGAGTCAGTCTTCAGTCTGCTGAATGCATCCTGGGATCCTAGAAGACAGTATTAACTTCTTGTCAAAAAGGTATGATGGTGTTGTATGTAAGATAGGTTTGTTCAAAGTCGTGACTGTCTGCTGTCCTTTTGCTGTGTAGGTTTATACAAGCGGGTTTTAATGCCTGGCTGGCTCAGCCTGCACCAACATGCCATTTCTTGGTGTTCACTTACATGAAGATGCCCAGCTTGTGGTTTGTGAACCCCAAACCCAAACCCTGTGTGTTATGCTGCTGCTGCTGCTGCTGCTGCTGCTGCTGCAGGTGTTTAGAAGCGGGTTTTGATGCCTGGCTAGCTAAGCCCTTTAGAGTTGAGGATCTGGTCAAAGTCATCAGCAATAGCCAGCAACGCTTGCAGCAACTCAAGCGCAGGGCGAGATAATGGGCTACAACTGTTGATTGCCGTTGTGACGGCGTTGTAGGCAGCAGGTGTTGTTGCCGGCATAATGCATTGTATGTACAGCAACTGAACAACAGCTGACAGTGTCTGATACAAAGCTATTTCCAGTTGTCGATCTGTTGTGCAACTGCGTTGATGTGGCAGCCTCAAAGCTGGCTATGGGCTACACTCAATAATTGCACTGGAGTTAAACAAGTACAGATATAGTCTCTGGATACCCAAGCCAGATTGAGCGGCTCAATAGGCGGTGTGAACTCTTACGTCTGTGTTCTTTATTCTGCCTCTTATGCTACTCTCGACTCAGCAAGTGACTAAGCCCTGCAATAGGTTACTAACAGATGCGCTGGCAAGAGCTGCGGTGTCATGCATGGGGGGCGACTGTGTTGGCAGTAAGATATCTCTCGTTTCAGAATACATATGCAAAGTAATACAATTGCATCATCGACATGCATAGTACAACAATGTGTATTATAGATTGGTGTGTAAGCCACCTCACTTCATACACCTCCAACCCCTCATGCCTCTTTTGAGAGTCTTACAGGCCATCTTCCAAGACATTTGTGCATTCTTGAAATGTATCTGCTCAGGCGTTTGTGCATTGAATGCAAGTTTTAGAGCTTTACAAAGCTACCAGACTGAACAGTTTGTACATCGGGAGGTGACGATGATTTGTCCACCGGAAACTGAGAAACAGCTGGTCGCTGAGAAACAGCTGGTCGCGTTGAAGAGGACGGCCCCGCTGCCTGCGCCGGGTCAGACACGTGCACTCTCGACGAGGCTGGAGTCCGCACAGCTGACTCAGGCCAGATGCCGGCATCTCGGGCTTGTTCCAGTACTCACAAAATCAGAATCCACCAACCGCGGCCCGTTGGGAGCAAGCGCTTGACGACAGCGCGTGCTGCCGGCATCCGGTGAGCGATTACGCCGGTTGTCGAAAGCACGGTATGGTGAATGCGCGGCCTGGCGACCGTGCACGCGTCGTACGACTGCCACTGTCACCGATAACAGCAGCGTTCCTATCGTCGGTAGTATCATCTAGGAGTTATGCCAGGTACTACCTAGAAGGCGTGTGCGGAACAACCCTTGACATATGGCATACAGCTGCCGCAACTTCACACGCAGTATGCCGCACTAGCAGTGCTACAAGCTCCGCCAACCACAGGGATCACTGGGTTGCTTCGCATAACCTCTTCATAGATTCATCACCGTACTACACGCACCATCCTTGCAGCACGGCTGTGGCGAAAGGCTATCGATAGTGTGACTGATATAAACACTGTAAAAGTGACTGAGCCATGCAGCAAGTTGGATGCGCTGGCAATAGCTGCCCTATCATGCATGGGGGTCGCCACCCAAAGAGCTCTCTGTGCTGCTCATGATGACAAGCTCCGACGCTGCCAGCATCCAAACATCTCGACTATACCACAATGTTTACCTGAAGTGAAGTGAAACACTGTGACAATGCACATGATGCCGCGCTTAAAGCCTCGGCATGCATCACCAACAAGCAACATATAATGGCTAGAGAAAGAGGATTTGACAGTGCAACCAGCATGTGTGCCGGGTTGGGTAATCATGTTCAGTTGTCACATAGTGGATGATGTGCCTGATGATCAGGATCAAGACTAAGTGCAAAACCTACGTGCAAGGCTGTGACACTGTGCAATATGGCTTTGCACGCCTCGTTGAGTAACTCCTCACAACTCGGTCTCAAAAGCAATAGGTAGATCCATCCAAGATCACGAATCCAAATTGATCGCAGATTGCTTGTTTGAAACTGGGATCACGACATATTATATCTCATGCTACCAACAAGCTTATCGCCCTTGTGATACATTGCCGGCGGCTGAGCTTGCTTTTGCGGCAGAAGCAAGCCCAACACAATCCCCAGTGCTGAAAAGTAATAAGTATCACTGTCTCAAGGATCATCAGCCTCACAACCCATGCAAACTGCAAACTCAAATGTGTGACCCTACAAGTTGTAACACTTGCAGAGCCTTGCTGATGGTGAATGTCGCAGCGAGGTATATGCCGGTACACAGACATAAATAGCTATGGAGACCTCAAGTCATGTAGACGCCACTGATGTGCTGAGCAACCGGCACTCTGCAAACCGGACAATCCCCGCCACCACCACCTGCTTGCAAGTTGGTGCTACAACCTTCACACAATGCCAGATGCTTACAAGGCAAGAGTAATACGGATCTTGGCTCATCCAAGCAAACCACGCAGCACGTCATGTTCTCATATTTCTCTTGCAGTTTTTGAAGCTCCATAAGAGCACTTCCCGAGCCACCACTGGCGGGCCCTGCGGATGTTGGCCCAATGGAGGCAACAACAGGTGCGGCAACACCAAGGGTTGAAGGTACATAACCAGATGGCGGAGGCGGAGCAGCTGCTGGTGGCCCACACATGGAAGCAGCAAGCGTGTTGGGTGGTGGTGGCCCGTAGCTTATGCTACCCGGGCCAACTTGTAGTGCTGATGGTGCGTTGCTCTGGTAACTCTGTTGATGCTGCCCAGAGGGTTGCAAAGGGGCCTGTGCTGCCATAACACTTGGCTGCCACTGTTGCTGTTGCCACAGCTGTGGGGTTGGGCCATATTGCTGTTGTGGTTGTGACCATTGCTGCTGTGGTTGCTGCTGCCACTGCTGTTGCTGCATTGGGACTCCATACTGCTGTGCCTGCGGCGGCGGCCACTGCTGCTGCTGGTACAGGTTGCTGTCTGTGACAGGTCTAGGTTGACCAGAGGTCCAAGATGCTGCAGGGATTGCTGCTACTGCTGCTTGCGGCGCCATGGTGTTACCACAGCAAGCGAGAGGCATTGAGTACGTGCTGTTGCTGCTGCTGCTGTTGGATGGACCAGCTGCAACAGCAGCAACTGAGGGCATCACAGGGACTGTGCCGTAACCTTGATTCGGCATATAATGAACTGCACCTGCAGGCGCAGGTTGCTGCCATTGCTGCTGCATGGCTGGAGCGATGTACTGCACTGGCGCCGATCCATACTGCTGCCATTGCTGCTGCTGCTGCCACTGCTGAGGGATCGTGCCAGCAGCAGCAGCAGCAGCACATGTGGCAGATTGCATACCCGCCACTGACGATACCGGCGGTACCTGATATTGGCCATATACCTGCTGCTGTTGCTGTGGTTGCCATTGCTGCTGGTCTAGTGATGGAGCATTGCTTGAAACCAGGGTTAGAGTCTGTTGTGTCTGCGGCCACTGCTGCTGCTGTGGCTGGGGGTGGTAGGCAGGACTCTCAGAAGATGCAGGCCATGCTGCTGCCATGGCAACTTGCTGCTGCTGCTGGGGAGGTTGCAGCAGTACCGCAGTTGCTGCTGCTGCCACTGCTGCTGATGGATCAGCTTGCTGCTGCTGCTGCTGTGGCTGGTCCAGCCCAGCCGGAGCATTGGCGACATTGGGCTGCAGCGCTTTGGGTATACTAGAAGCATCACCACCACTACTTGCTGCTGCTCCTGTGTTGCTAGAACTGCTGCGAGCATAGCGCAAGTGTGGCGGCAGCAGTCGAGCCACATTGCCAGGATCAGACACGCCTGCTGCTGCCGGTTTGGCAGCAGCAGAGATGCTGGATATGATTGATGATGATGACGAGATGCTGGTGCGTTTGGCTGAAACGCTGCTAACTGCTGCAGCTGCTGGTGAAGACGCCTCTATGGCGGTGGGGCTGTATGCTGCAGCCACAAGGTTGGGATTGTCTGCTTTGCTGCTGCTGCTGCTGCCAAGGATAGCAGCAGCGACATGATAATCAGCATCTGTGTGGACTCCTGGAACAGCCCATGAATCGGTACACTCCCTCCCGCTGCCACTGCTGCCAGCAGCGGCACAGTGTGCGGTTGCGCTGCTGCTGCTGCTAGCGCCAGGCTTGCCAGCTCCAGCAATGGCTGCTGCTGCAGCAGCGGCAGCAGCTGCTGCCAGCTTGTGACTCTGCTTGCTGTTTCCCTTGTCAGGCCTGCTACCCAGTTCATGCATCTCCGCGGTCCAGGACTCATCATGACTGCTGTGATCGCTGTGTGTGTTTGTGCTGCGGTCAGAAGCAGCATGACTAGAGGCTGAACTGCTGGCTTCAGGGTATATGCTGCCCTTATCCTGCTGCTGCTGTTGCTGCTTGCCAGAACCAGTGGATGATGTCCGCTTAGGCACAGCAGCAGCACCAGCAGCAGCAGCAGCAGCAGGGCCGCCAGAAGCTGAACCTGCACTGCGGCCGCTGATTGCTGCCATGGCTCGAGTGGCAGCAGCAGCAGCTTCAGTAACCCCCACATTTTTGTCCCTCCTAACGAGGTCTGGCTGCTGATCCTTTCTATTGCTGCTGTCGATGATCCTACCACCATTAGTGCTGCTGCTCGCACTGCTGCTGCCAGACCCGCTGCTGCCAGCAGCAGGCTTGGCAGCAGCACCAGCAGCAGCAGGTGCTGAGTTCGCCTGCAGCACCTTGTTGGCATCAGCTGGACTTGCCTTGGTCGTGCTGGTGCTGCTGCTACCTTCAACGGCAGCAGCAGCACCAGCACCAGCAGCACCAGCCCCGTCAGTACTGCTTCTTTTGCTACCACATCTCTTCGTGCCAGACAGCGCGCCGCCGCCGCTGCTAGCAGCAGCAGCAGCAGCGACGCTTCCAGTGGATCCCCGTCGCACAGCAGCATCGGTTGAGGAGCCGGAGATCATGTTGTGCTCACCACCGCTGTTTGCTGCTGTCGCCCCTGCTTTGCTTCTGCAGCCGCCTACTGCTGCTGCTGCTGCTGCTTGAGTCCCACTGGTGGCAGCAGCAATCTCACCGCCACCAACAGCAGGAGCAGCAGTCCCTTCCTTGCTGTCGTACACATACATACCATTATCCTTGAGACCTTTCCCCTTTCCTGCTGCTGCTGCTGGCACAGTCTCACCAGCAGCACCAGCACCTGCAGCACCAGCACCTGCAGCACCATTCTGCTGCTGCTGCCGCTTGTGATCACTGCTGTCAACGCCCCTGCTGCTGCTGCTGGCAGCAGCAAGTACAGCTTTGAGCTGTTCTAACGAATCACCCGCTGGCAGCTGTATGCCAAGCTTCTCCAATTGTAACTTCAGGTCCCTGAGCACTTGCTGCTGATCATCCTGCTGCTGCTGCTGTTGCTGCTGGTGCTGTTGCTGATCATCCTGCTGTCGCTGCCGCTGTTGCTTGGAAATATCGTCACTCATATCATTCACAGCAGCATCAGGCTCTTCTGCTGCTGCTGATGCGGTAGCTGCATTGCTGGCAGCAGCAGCAGCAGGGGGAGCTGCTGCATCTGCTGCTTCACTGGCTGGCTCCTGTTCACCGTCTGACTCAGCATCAGAGTCAGCTATGACTACAAACCAAGAACAAAAAGGCTTGGTAAGATAGGTGGTGGGGTTTTGTGCTACCATGGTACATGGGGTTTACATTATGATAAACCATGACTGCAATGAAACACACATCTTGCTAGCTCAAGAGTATGTATACTGCTACGAGTATGTTTACATAGAGGGGGTGTGAATGAAGACATGCAGGACTACAGTCAGTGGCAGCAGCACTCATGTTGACCGTCTGACTCAGCATCAGACTCAGCCATAAGTACAAACCAAGAACAAAAAGGCTTGGTAAGATAGTTGATGGGGTGCTACCATCGTACATGGGGGTTTACAACATATAACATATCTTGACTGAGGTGCAGCACACACATTGCTAGAATATGTATCATAGAGGGAGTGTCAACCAAAACCTGCAGGACTACAGTCAGTGGCAGCAGCACACGCTGGGCATTCTGCAGCTAGCTGTGCTTCACTGTCCGATTTGGCCCAATCAGCCACACCTGCCGCTGCCGTTCTCAGGAAAAGTGAGCTTGCAAACCACAACATTCAAGATGCAGTCTTCTATCCTATATATAGTCAGCATCAGAAGCATCAACTGATGCAAAAACAGATGGCAACTACCGCGAAACGTGCCCACTTGCAGACTTAGCAAGCTGAGCCACCTTTTTGGCCTTCTTCTTGTCCTTTCTTTTACTTGTTCTTCTTGCTAGCCCCACTAGCGCCCTGCTTCGGTCGCTGGTGCTGATGATGATGCCACTCACAAGAACATCAAGCTTGCAAACACAACATTCACAATCAAGCCTTCTATACTACATACAGCCAGCATGGGATGCGTTCTACTAGCGGGAAAACAGGCAGCATGCCCACCTGCAGACTTAGCAAGCTGAGCCACCTTTTTGGCCTTCTTCTTGTCTTTCTTTTTCTTGTTCTTCTTGCTAGCCCCACTAGCGCCCGGCTTCGGCCGCTGCTGCTGCTGCTGCTGCTTCTCCTGTTCCTCAAGCATTAGCAGCTCCAACATAGCTTCATCTGCAGCTGTGCTGCCCCCCAGCACTGGTGCTGCTGCCGGCTCCTCCTCCTGCAGCTGCTGCTGCTGGAGGGACTCTGTGGTGGTGCTGCTGTATGTGGAGTCGCCTGTGCTGCTTTTAGCTCTGGCTTGTTGCCCACGCTTTTCAGCAGCAGTCAATAGCTTTACCACAATGCTGGGCTGCAGGCACAATAGCAGTACAGGCGTAGCACAAGTACTGGTTCATACAATGTACAGGCAGGTCAAAGGCCAACTGCTTGCAGAGTTGCCTGTACTGCTTTTAGCTCTGTCTTGCTGCCCACGACTTTCACCAGCCAGCTTTAGGAGCTTGACCACACTGCTGTGCTGCAAACATAGTGCAGGAGCATGGTCCCTCAGCATACACAGCGAATCAAATGCCAACACCTTGCAGGAGCTGGCTTGCTCCCCCCCCCCCCCCTTCCCCCGCCCCTCTTAGCATTTCTTTTATTCGGCCAGCAGACACAAACCGAGTGCCACTACAACAGGTGGCTCGCGAACACACAAAACAAGACCTGCAGGTGCTTGGGTTCCTTATGTCCTTGAAATGGCATCTATACAAAGCTTGTATATTGAAGAAGAAACAAGTTACAGTAGCTACCTCACCATCTTGAACAGTGCGTTTTCAATTATTCGTGCCAAAAGTATAGAACAGACAGATATCTGGGCAAGTGAGACACTCAGTCTTTATCTGGGCCTTCAAAGCATTACCAGCTATTGCTGCTGCTTTTTGTGTTCTAAAGTGGAAGCATAAGTATCTCAAACCCTGAAGCAAACAGATGTGCTCAGCAAAACCGCATGCACAAAGCCTTTGGGTGTACATTTTGCACCAACCTGCAGTTTCTTTGGTCCCTTGTATCCCTCGACCAACATTTGCACTACATCATTGCCAACTATTGCTGCTGCTCTGCCATGTGGCCAGTCAGCACCAAGTTCTACCAGCTTGGTAACAACATCCAGATGGCCCAACTTGGCAGCAATCTGCAGCAGCAGCAGCAGCATGGTTTGCTTGTTGATAGAACGCCAAGAAATTGAGCAAGCAGCTATGTCACACCCTACGGAACTCCAGCGGACTCATACAGATAAAGATATCTACACAGCTCGGCGACTTATTGGGATGCCAGCAGGCAGGTTTGGGTCCGCTCCAATCTTGACCAATATTACTACTGCACTATATTTGCAACTACCTGCTGACATGCTGTGTGTTGGTATGAACGCCTCAGAGCGTACCCCAAACGCACCCAAACACAACTGTAACCTCATTCATGCAGATGGCTACCTTCGTTGCCAGCAGGCATGTTTGGGGCTGCTACAGCTTTGACCAATAATCCTACTGCAATACATTGGTAAACACCTGTTAATCTATTGTATCACACCCTCAATGCATACCCAGAACATGCCCTTACACAAGTGTACCACTGCCGAAGATAGCAGCCTTGATAGGCATGCCAGCACACACGTTTACATCTGCACCAGTGTTCAAATTGCACTGCTATATGTTTGGTTGTTTGCGATGGGGCTGCAATGCGAGGGACATGTTGCAGAAGGCATGGAGTGTGCAAAGACAGCGGGAAGCTCTATCTAGATGCAGATACGCATCTGAATCTAGACACTCACATAAATGGGTGGCTTCTCGGGAATTCCAGCAGGCAAGCTTGGGTCTGCTCCAGCTTTGACCAAGGCTTCTACTGTACTGCTGTAGCCCCAGCTTACAGCCATCATAAGGGGTGTGACAGAGTCAATGGTGTTGTGCCTGTTTATGTCAGCAGCAGCAGCAGCAGCAGCAGCAGCAAATTGGAGTGCTGTCAAATGCCTGATAGACGCAGTGCAGTCTGGAATGGCAAGACCAAATGAAGGTCCAGTTATTGGGTCCACTGCAGATGTGACGAAAGCTTCTACTGTACTGCTGTAGCCCCAGCTTACAGCCATCATAAGGGGTGTGACAGAGTCAATGGTGTTGTGCCTGGTGAAATGAGCAGCAGCAACGGTTGATGTCAGCTGTTGAGCCATCACCGGGATTAAGTGGCAAACACACAGAAAGTCCAGCCTATGGAGCAGCTTTGACCAAGGCTTCTACCGTACTGCTGTAGCCCCAGCTTACAGCCACCATAAGGAGGGGTGACAAAGTCATTGGTGTTGTGCCTATTACAACCAGCAGCATCAGAAACAGGCGCTGTCAGATGCTGGCTAGATGTCGTGCAGTCTGGAACGGCATATGGTGGCCAATTCAGGCTCTCGAGTCCACTGCAGATCTGAGGAATGCTTCTACTGTACTGCTGTAGCCCATTTCCAGCCATTATAAGAGGTGCTGCAGAGTCAATGGTGTTGTGCCTGGATAATAAGGATAATCAGCAGCAGCAGCAGCAGCAACACAAACAGGTGCTGTCAGATGCATGTTAGATGCTGTGCAGTCCGGAATGGCAAATAGAGTGATGAGGCTATCGAGTCGCTTCAAAATCTGATGAACGCTTCTACTGTGCTGCTGTAGCCCCAGCTTACAGCCATCATAAGCGGTGTGTCGGGGTCAACGGTGTTGTGCCTATTACAACCAGCAGCAGCAGCAACAAAAACGTGTGTTGTCAGATGCCAAAAGATGCAGTGCAGACTGGAACAGAAAATCAATCGAAGGTTCAAGCTATTGGGTTCACATCAGATCTGAAAAATGCTTCTACTGTACTGCTGTAGCCCCAGCTTACAGCCATCCAAAGGGTGTAACAGAGTCTATGGTGTTGTGCCTATACAACCAGCAGCAACAGAAACAGGTGCTGTCAGATGCATGTTAGATGCAGTGCAGTCTGGAATGGCAAATAGAAACAGAGCTCAAGCTATTGGGTCGGCGCCGGCTCTTACCAAGGCTTCTACTGTCTGCTGTTGCCATCATTCGCGGAGTAACAGAGCTCAAGCTACGGCGCCCGCGCCCGCGTCATATCTGACTCTTCAACTAGCCAAAGGCCAACACAACACAGTCCTACCTGTTTCCGCTTTGTGCCACATCTGTCAGGAGCGTTGTCACATCACACCCGGCTTTCTCAGCCGCTCTGTTCAACTGCTAGCAGGCAACATCTACAGCACTCCAGGCAAAACCACAATGCAGGTCCCTTGCATGGCCAACACAACACAGTAGACTGTCGCTGCAGACATACCTATTTGCATTGGTGGCACATCTGTCAGGAGTGTCAGGAGTGCTGACACCCAGCCCTCCAGCGGCTCTGTTCAACTGCTAGCAGGTAACATCTACAGCACTCCAGGCAAAACCACAATGCAGGTCCCTTGCATGGCCAACACAACACAGTAGACTGTCGCTGCAGACATACCTATTTGCATTGGTGGCACATCTGTCAGGAGTGTCAGGAGTGCTGACACCCAGCCCTCCAGCGGCTCTGTTCAACTGCTAGCAGGTAACATCTACAGCACTCCAGGCAAAACCACAATGCAGGTCCCTTGCATGGCCAACACAACACAGTAGACTGTCGCTGCAGACATACCTATTTGCATTGGTGCCACATCTGTCAGGAGTGTCAGGAGTGCTGACACCCAGCCCTCCAGCGGCTCTGTTCAACTGCTAGCAGGTAACATCTACAGCACTCCAGGCAAAACCACAAGGCAGGTCCCTTGCATGGCCGAGGCAACAAAGCAGACTGTCGCTGCAGACATACCTATTTGCGCTTGGTGCCACATCTGCCAGGAGTGTCGTAACATCACACCCGGCCTTCTCAGCCGCTCTCTTCAACTGTCCAGCTGGTACCCTCTGCAGCGCCTTGGCTTTCGCTGCTGCGTCACCAGCAGCAGCTGCGGCTTTTGCAGCAGAGGCAGCTGCCTGAGCATCCAAAGACAGCCGGCTGCTGTTCTGCTTCTGAAGCTCCTCAATGGTAGAGATGGCTGCAAGGGCGGCCCTGCGATAGCGACAAATAGCAGCACAGGAAGATTTCAGCTCTAGTGCGTCAATGACTTTGCCTCTAGCACCAGCAATTGCAGCAGCAGCTGCTGCTTTGGCATTGCGGGCAGCTGCCTGAGCATGCAAAGACAGTCTGCTGGTATTCTGCTTCTGAAGCTCCTCAGTGGTTGAGATGGCTGCAAGGGCGGCCCTGCAGTAGCAGCACAGGAAAATCTCAGCTCTAGTGCGTCAATGAGTTTGCCTCTAGCATCAGCAATTGCACCAGCAGCTGCTGCTTTGGCATTGGGGGCAGCTGCCTGAGCATTTGCAGATGCATCTGCTGCTGTTCTGTTTCTGAAGATTTTCAATGTTTGAGATGGCTGCAAGGGCGGCCCTACATTGACAACGCACTAATTGAGTCAATGGAGTTTGCCTCTTGCAGCAGAATTTATAACGTTAATATTCACAAAAGTACACTGGCTATACAAGGGTTGCTACAGGCAAGTAAGTGTTTCAATATCAACACCCCAAGATGCTAGGTCTGGTATAATCTCTGTAAACCCTGACTCTGTTGCAGCCAGCAGCGGAAAGTTCCCTTCACCATCCCTTGCTTGTGTGTCAGCGCCATGTGATAGCAACAGCTCAGCAAACATATATGGTACATCCCAACAATGTGTTGCTCCAACATCACCAAAGCTGGGCACGGCTAAGATGAAGAAAAGCGCCTTCCCGACAGTTCTCCTAGAAAGCTGAGTTGGGTGCGTGACTGGAAGAACGGCGCAGGATACTTCTCGACACACTCGGATGCCCACCTGTATGTGTCAGCTGCTGCCAGGTCTGGGATGATCTCTGTAAACCCTGACTCTGCTGCAGCGAGCAGCGGGAAGTTTCCTTCATCATCGCTCGCTTGTAAGTCAGATCCATGTGCTGGCAATGTCTTACCAAAGTATATGGTACATCCCAACAGTGTATTGCTCCAACATTACCAAAGCTGGCCACGGCTAAGATGAAGAAAAGCGCCTTCCCCGACAGTCTTTCCTAGAAAGCTGAGTTGGTTGCGTAACTGGAAGAACGGCGCAGGATACTTCTTAACACACTCGGAGCCCACCTGTATGTGTCCGCTGCTGCCAGGTCCGGGATGACCTCTGTAAACCCTGACTCTGCTGCGGCCAGCAGCGGGAAGTTCCCTTCATCATCGCTCGCCTGAGGGTCAGCGCCATGGGATAGCAACGTCTTGAAGATGGAGACATAGGTGGCCCGCATGGCTTTGTCATTTCCCCACTGAGTGCGCCATAGCTGCTGCTGCTCCGGTGTAATGGAACCAGCCTCACAGTGCCTGGCAGGTGGCAGCAGCAACACACTGACGTGTGTGAGCAATGGACACATATGTCGCGTGGGCACGCATGGCTTTGTCATTCGCCCACTGGGTCGCCATAGCTGCTGCTGCTCCGGTGTAATGGAACCAGCCTCACAGTGCCTGTCAGGTGGCAGCAGCAACACACTGAAATGTGTGGGTAATGGATACATATGTCGCGTGGGCCCGCATGGCTTTGTCATTTGCCCACTGAGTGCGCCACAGCTGCTGCTGCTCCGGTGTAATGGAACAAGCCTCACAGTGCCTGTCAGGTGGCAGCAGCAACACACTGAAATGTGTGGGTAATGGCTAGTTATGTCGCGTGGGCGCGCATGGCTTTGTCATTCGCCCACTGAGTGCGCCATAGCTGCTGCTGCTCCGGCGTGATGGCACCAGCCTCACAGTGCCTGTCAGGTGGCAGCAGCAAGACACTGAAATGTGTGGGTAATGGATACATATGACGCGTGGGCGCGCATGGCTTTGTCATTCGCCCACTGAGTGCGCCACAGCTGCTGCTGCTGCGGCGTGACAATGCCACCAGCCTCACAGTGCCTGTCAGGTGGCAGCAGCAACACACTGAAATGTGTGGGTGATGGATACATATGACGCATGGGCACGCATGGCTTTGTCATTCGCCACTGGGTCGCCATGGCTGCTGCTGCTGCTGCGTGACAATGCCACCAGCGTCACAGTGCCTGTCAGGTGGCAGCAGACACCCATCATGAACATCGGCCACGACAACATCAGAAACACACAGTCAAGTTGTTAAAAAAGTCCTGGAATACAGCAATGCGTGTTGTGGACACCTCTCCGGTTGCTATACGGCGGTGTCAGTATATAGCAAGCACGTACAGGCCTAAACAGAGCTTCTTTGTGTCTGGAAACGTCAGTACATGATGGCACAGCAGCAACTGGGCAGTGCAAGTGCACTGCAGCAACTGGGCAACACAGTGCACTAAAGCTGCCACCACTCGCCTGAACATCATTTTGGCCAGATATGCCTTGCAAATCAGGAACAACGGCTGCCGGGAGCCTCCATTGACATGCTGCCGACCATCTGAGAAGCCAGATGTCACAATAGTTCATAATCAGCACTGCAGCAAGTGGGCAGTGCAAGTGCACTGCAGCAACTGGGCAACACAGTGCACTAAAGCATCGACCACTTGCCTGAACATCATCTTGGCCAGATACGCCTTACAAGTCAGGAACAACGGCTGCCGGGAGCCTCCATTGACATTCTGCCGACCAACTGAGAAGCTATGTCACAACAGTTCACCATCAGCACAGCAGCAACTGGGCAACACAGTGGACTAAAGCTTCCGTTACTTGCCTGAACATCATCTTGGCCAGATATGCCTTACAAGTTAGGAACAGCGGCTGCCGGGAACCTCCATTGACATTCTGCCTACCAACTGAGAAGCTATGTCACAATAGTTCACCATCAGCACAGCAGCAACTGGGCAGTGCAAGTGCACTGCAGCAACTGGGCAACACAGTGCACTAAAGCTTCCATCACTTGCCTGAACATCATCTTGGCCAGATATGCCTTACAAGTCAGGAACAGCGGCTGCCGGGAACCTCCATTGATATCAGCGCCAAGTGTGATCATGTAACCGGCGATGCCCAGCTCTCCGTTCATACAAGCACAGCCGAAGGATGTAAAGCCAATCTTGTTGTAGAGGTTCATGTTGGCGCCCAGCTGCAGCAGCGTCTTACACATCTGCAAGCAGACACGTCACAGAGCACAAACAATGCATGTGGTTATGAGCATCGCACCAGGTGCTGACAAGGCCATTACTATCATACGAGCACAGCCAGATGATTTGAAGCAAATTATGTTGTAGAGGTTCATGTTGGCGCCCAGCTGCATCAGCGTCTTACACATCTGCAGGCACACACGTTGCAGATCGCAGGTAACACATATGGTTATCGGCACCATCCCACCAGGTGCTGACAAGGCTCTGCCTGTATACAAGCACAGCCAGATGATTTGAAGCAGTTGTGTTGCATAAACTCAAGCTGGCGGCCACCTGCAGCAGCGTCTTACACATCTATAGGCACACACGTTACAGAGCACCTCTGATACATATGGTACTGGCACCATTGCACCAGGTGCTGACAAGGCTCTACCTATCATACAAGCACAGCCAGATGAATTTAAACCGATCTTGTTGCATAGGTTCATGTTATCGCGCAGCTGCAGCAACGTCTTAATCATATCCAGGCACACCTTGACGTCAGCAGAGGGCGCTCAGCTCCAACACGTAATGCAATGATGCGCTGCTATGCTGTCTTCAGCAGCCAGAGGATCTCCAGCATCTCACAGCAACTCAGCATTGCTGTTGGTATTCTGCAGTGCTCTGTGACTCTGTAGCAATCTGCAGTACCAGTATGCGACCAAACGCTGTGCACAAAAGCAACATTGTACACAAGATGAAGGCACAATCACCAGGCTACTCACGTTGTGATCACCAAGCTCCAGAGAGTAATGCAGTGCCGTGTTGCCTTTGCCATCACCAGCACCGAAAGGGGCTCCAGCATCTAGCAACAGCTTGTGTACAAAACGCAATGCTGCTGGCACACTGAAACACCGTGTCTGTGACCAGGTGCTATGCAGGAAACAACATTATCTACAGAACGACAGCACAAATGCCAGGCTACTCACATTATGATCATCAAGCTCCAGAGAGTAGTGCAGTGCTGTGTTGCCTTTGCCGTCTCCAGCATCCAAAGGAGCTCCAGCATCAAGCAACATTTTTGGTATGTGGGTGCTGAGGCGATGACGCACAGTCTCATGTAGCCAAGATGTGCCTAGATGGGTGTCTGCCACACCAGAGACGTCCGCCCTCCACTCTATCATCAGCTACAGCAACACAGCAGTCAGCAGTGGCAGTAGGTAGTTACCACGAAGCAGTCATGGGCCAGCAGCCTACGTAAGGGGCTGACGTACTGTGGTACGTAGCCAAGATGTGCCTAAATGGGTGTCTGCTACACCAGAGACGTCCGCCCTCCACTCTATCATCAGCTACAGCAACACAGCAGTCAGCAGTGGCAGTAGGTAGTTACCACGAAGCAGTCATGGGCCAGCAGCCTACGTAAGGGGGTGACGTACTGTGGTATTCAGCCAAGATGTGCCTGCGTGGGTGTCTGCTACACCAGAGACGTCAGCCCTCCGCTCTATCATCAACTACAGGAACACAGCAGTCAGCAGTGCCAGTAGGTATTTACCACGAAGCAGTCATGGGGCAGCAGCCTACGTAAGAGGGTGACATACTGTGGTATTTAGCCAAGATGTGCCTGCGTGGGTGTCTGCTACACCAGAGACGTCAGCCCTCCGCTGTATCATCAACTGCGGGAACATAGAAGGCAGCAGTGGCACTCAGCACACAGCATGAAGCAACTATAGACCAACAGCACAGGGTGTGTGGGTAGTGAGCTGGTGCCGTACTGTTTTATGTAGCCAAGATGTGCCTAGATGGGTGTGTGCTACACCGGACACATGGCCTTCCGCTACCATCAACTACAGACGAGCATCACAAGCAGGCGTAATGCACATCTGTGATCTGTAACAGGCATGCATGCACAGCACCCTGGAACCGTGCACTGGTTTGTCTATACTTTTGGCTTCCTGATGTTTTTGGTACCCAGCCACGCCAACACCATCGCCCAGGTGTTCACAGTGTGGCGCAAAGTAAATACTAGCAAATAGGTATGTGCAAGAAACCTACAGCCAAAGCTAGACCAGACTGCTGCATCATCACCCAATGCTGCTTGACCAGTATCCCACCTCCACAAAGCGACAATGCCGGGCTTTCTGTTTCACTGGCTTGTCAGAACCGTCGATTGCTGCAGGAGCAGCCCCTGTCCCAGCCATGACATCACGAGAAACGCTGCCGCTGCTGTCCTTGCTGGCGGTTGCGCCAGGCTGTTTGCTGGTGTCAGCAGCCCAGCTACTGCTGGATTCACTGCCGGGTCCGCTGCTTGTACCGTTGGGAGTAGTAGCTGCTGCACTAGGATCATCTCCAAGCCCCCCAGACTCCTTGGAGGGATCTACAACCTTGGCAGAACTGCTGTTGCCACTGGTGCTGATGTTTGATGGCTCTGACTTCTCATTGCTGCTGCCTCCAGGGTCATTTGGGTCACTACAGTACTCCTCGCTGCAGCTGCCGGCCCCACTGCTATCAGCATCTGCTGCAGTGCCAGCCATGCTATTGCCTTCGCCATGATTTGCGCCTTTGCTGCCTGCCGCATGCTTGCTAGTGCTGCTGCTGTTCCCGCTGTTACCTGCCCCTGCTGTGCTCTCTGCAAGTCCTGCGCTGGTACTGCTTCCCTTGTCACTGTCTGCATTTGATGTGTGTGCTGTGCCTCCCCTGCTGCTATTGCTGTTGCCTTGGCTGATAGCCGTGGCAGAGTTGTTACTACTGCTGCTGGTGCCTGCTGCTGTTGGCTCTGCAGCTGCTGTCTCCCCAGCTTTGCGCTTGTTGCCTGACTGATGCTCTAGCTCTGCTGGCAGCAGTTCAAGCCCAAACCTTTGCCGGAATTCGTTTGGTACATTTGCAGGGGAGGCACCTGCAGTTAATGAGACACAAAGGCGGTGTCAATTTGCAGGCACGTAATGTGGCAAGTAGTTGAGCTGGTATCTGTTTGCAGTGTTAGATTGCCAGGATTCCTGCAGCTGTGCCAGGTCATTGTCCTGGCTGAGTATGCACCCTGCTTGCGGAGCTGCTGTATAGGCCGTAGCTACAACGCTCGCTACTGCACACTCCAGCCAACTGCTGAAAGGATTGCTAGCTGCTTCTGTTGCTGGACAGATTACTTCTGCTGTGCACGGTGCACTCTGCCAGGTCACACTCCTGGCTAGAGTATGCTGGTTGTACTGCTGTGTTCTACTGCTGCTGTGCGTGCTTGTGCATGTGATTGCAGTTGTTGCTGTACAGCCAACCAGCAGCTGACTCTGTGGCGCTGGTGATGAGCTGACAAAGCAAAAGACCCAGCCCTGCATTATGCAGGAACTGCGCATTCAAACGTACCCCCCCCCCGAACACTCCCAACTGAAGTTGCTGAACCCACCTGCATCCAGAAGAAGCTTTGCTGCTGCTGTGTTATGCTGATAGAGCGCCACATGCAGCGGGGAATAGTGCGTCTTATTGGGGCAATCCACAGGTTTGTTGGGCGGAAAGTTCCTGGAGTCTTTGAGCAGTTCCTTAACCAACTGCAGAAACAGTTGCAGGAGGAGTTGCAGCGTCAGCCATGCGAGCTGGGGCAGGACAGCTGGATGGTCGAGAACTCTCTCTGACATCAGAATTGCAGCTCCTCATGTGCGTGCAGTACGGTCTGTAGTTCCCATTTTCATGATACTGTTCGGCAGGTGTTCAGGCATGTTCTGCATCGTTGTGTGTGCCCTTGATGACTCAAAGAAAGTATGATGGTTGAATAGCAACCAGTGAATAGCTGGTCCCTAGGGATTGCAAGCAAGAGGTGACACACTGCCGGTTCCGGCGCTGGTACCGGGCTATGTGGGGGGCAGCTGCTTGCAACTGCACATGGTGACCCATGCACTTGTTCACGAGAGCATGCCAAAACACTTGTATGGCTTATCACGAAAAGCATACATCTGCCCCTGAGACCAAAGACAGTGTGACAGCTGCTGGCAGGCCTACCTTGAGGTCTCCCCTGGCCACTGCATCATGCAACCAATAGCTCGGCAACGGCGTACACCCATGCAAGGATGCCTGCAACATGGATACGCAACGATGAGCCAGAGTCCTGTTTCTAGGCCGTGCTGAGACAGCCAGCGGGCTAATTGTGCTGGTGTCTGGGTGATGAGCTGACAGCTCGCTGATCGCTTGCGCTGAATGCTTTCGAGCTAACCATGTGTGTTGTTTGGGCCAAAGATATCCGGCACCAGACCCGTTCAGAGTTTTGAATCAAGGGAACAAGCGTCCGCAGACTGCCGAGGGTTCGTAAGCTCCATCACAGCCGTCGCACTGGTTTACAATTATGTTACTAGCAGAATAAACGCGCCTGCGCAGGACTAGCCGGTTCAGCAGCTTGCATTTGTTGTCGATGAGTTGATGCACAGCTGGTGAGCGGTTTGCGAGACATTGACATCAACAAAGAGACCAAGAATGAGTATTTCTTGGGCTCTGCACAGGTTTCTTGCACTGCAGTCGACTCCACAACTGACAATGCCATGTACCTCGGTACCTCGGAACACCTTTCCAACGGTGCTCGCCTTGGGAGGCTCTCACGCTTATAGTAGCGATGTGCAGAAGGTGTTACAAGCATAATCTGGTGTGGAATGATCCCGCACTCGGCCTGAAGCAGCCTGCTTAGAAGAAGCAGTAGTTGAATCGGCACAGTGCCTTTGACAGTACAAACAGCTCTTGCTCGCCATTTACAAGGAATCAACATCTTTCATAGAGTTACACAGGAGCACAATCTAATTCCTGAACAAGAATGGGCGATGAGATCGGCCTACACAGGCTGCTGGGTACCTCCTGCAGCAGTTGGACGTTGAAGGGGGAGGGAAACGCGAACATAGTGCTGGCGTACACAGGCGACGACCCGGCACTGGTAAACCACTCCCGCACGCAACTACATATCAAACCGTATGCATCAGGGCATACCTGCGTACGACACTTTTCCCATCTGCGTCTCAACATCAGCTGCTCCATGGCTGTAGACAACAACCTCAGCATATATGGCCCTCTGCACATCCTTGCGCCTTCGTCCATCTTCGCCGTTTGTGCTTTTTGTTATCGCAGGTTGGCCGGGTGCTGAGGCTACGCAAATCGAAAGCAGAACACACCATTCTCAACCCACGTAACCATGACCTGGCAGAGCCCCAGCAACAACCCGCAGACTTGTATTCCATTCCAGAAGCAAACAGCAAGACTGAGCAACACACACCGCCACAAGTTCGCCCGTCACAGCAACAGCAGCAGCAGCTGTGCAGCAGCACAATCACCAGCAGCAATGGCAGTACCAACCGCCCTGCAGGACAGGCCGTCCCACAGCAGCAGGCATGCACTACAGGAGATTACACTACTGCTGTAGCGGCACTAGAAGCTCAGGTTTGGGAGCCTGTGATTCCTGACTGGAAGCAACTCGGTAGGTATGCAGGACTGGTGGTCGGCATACAGCAGCAGCAGCTGCTGCTGCTGTCAGGCTCTAAACAGACAGCAAAGACAGCTCGTGCTACAGTACAGCGCGAGTGCCGTATCTATCCTCCAGTAGAAATGCCTGACAGCACTGCCAAAAAAATCCAGGCTTGGATTGCCACAGCACTGACCAAACACCTGCAGCAGCAGCACAGCTGCACAACACACGACACAGCAGCAGCAGCAGCAGCAGCAGCAGCAGCTAGCAGGCTCTGCACAACCTGTAGAGACCCCCGTGCTAAAGTACAGCACATGTGCCACATCTGATATCAAGTGGAAGTGCCTGACAGCACTGCTGTCCAAAAGCAGGCGTGATCCACCACCGCATTTGACCAGACTGTCTTATATCGTCCTACGCAGACGCAATGCAACGAGAAGCTGCATTTGTCAAGTCAGTTCTGCAGCCACGCCTGGCAGGTTGCTGCCGGCTTGCAGTGGCCGAAGCAGAAGCAGTACAGGTGCCGGATGAGTTGCTGCTACAGCTGCAGCAGCAGGAGCAGCAGCAGGAGGGGCTGCAGGCCAAGCTTCAACCGGGAGTGCTGGGGCTGCTGTTGCCTGATGTGACACTGCTTGATAAAGGTTGGCTACTCTCAACTTGCTTTGCTGAAGTTTTATTATAATAATCATCTCAGACACGTGGGTTTTCTGGTTACAAATGTGGCCTCTGCCCTTCCAACAATGCGGATAGGTGCTGGGGCTACTGCTGGATGTCTCAGTGCTTAACATAGGTTGTCTCTAGAAACGAGGACAAGTTGGTTATGTACACATAAGCGATTTGAGCTCCTCTTCCGCCGTCTCCCTTCTGTAGCAAGCCGGAATGCGTGCTTGAATGTGCACAGCTAGTAAGTCTTTCCCACCATGTGAATGGCTGCAGGCTGTGTTCCAGAAGGATACCAGACCACAGGCCCCTTGTGACTGTTTGGGTCAATCTGGGCCCCTTTTTGGCCACTCCGCTTTGATCTAGCAAGCCAGTTATAGGAGCTAAACAAAGCTACAGCTAAAAACTGTATTACAATTTTGTCCCACCATGGCTGCAGGTCGTGTTCCAGAAGGATACCAGACCACAGGCCCCTGCATATGTGTTGAGATCAAACCCAAGGCGGGGTTCATGCCGGGACCTGAGTCCGCGGTGGCACCGGACAGTATTAAGCGACAACACCCCAGATTTGTGTTACATCAACTCACAAAACACTTGAAGGTGACAGTAAAACCTATCTGTTTCATAGTTTCTGGTTCAAAAAGGCTGCCGTTCACTGGCAAACCTTCTGAGATTCTATATATGTGTTGATGTCAAACCCAAGGCGGGGTTCATGCCGGGACCTGAGTCAGCGGTGGCAGCGGACAGTATCAAGCGAAAGCCTCCCAGATTTGTGTTACATCAACTCACAAAACACTTGAAGGTAACCAAAACAACCTGGTCTCTGGGTAGTGTCTGGTTCAAGCAGATTGGCGTTTACTGGCAGTGTTCTGAGGTTCTATGTATGTGTTGATGTCAAATCCAAGGAGGGGTTCATGCTGGGACCTTGGTCAGCGGTGACTGTACAGTCAAACTGGTTTTGATTTTGTTAGGCAGACACTGAAACCAGTCTTCCAGAGCCACTCTCTCTGCATTAGCCATCTATGGCAAATATAGCAAGGAGCCTCTGGCCCATACAGGGCAGAGGGTGGGATCGCAATGTGAGCGGAGTGCACTTACAAGGCCAGTGGTCGCCTTGGCTGAGCCTCTTCTGAAAGAGAGAAGAGTCTTCTCTGTTGTTGCCCTTCCAGGACAACACAGATCAGGCTGTGCCAAGGCGACGATCCTATAAACAGCCCCAGTCTCTATCAGTGATCTAAGTCTGTGGAAGACTGGTTTCCAAAGTCTGCGCTGATCCTGACTGGCCTGCTGAGCTGCTGCTCTGTCTGCTGCTTTCTCCACTTCTAAGTGTGCTGTGTAGTCAGTCAGCGGTGGCGCTAAGTCTTATCATCAGGAACCATCCCCAGCTCCCGAATTGTGTTGCACAAGCTCACGATACATATCAAGGTGACAAGCAGGCTGTGCAGTTGTTTCTGCAATGGTAGAGATAGTCAAGTGCTTCTCTGCTTGCTCCCCCATGCCACATGTCAGGTTGTGTGCCTGCGCTGAGGTATTGTCCGCATCGTTGCCACTATGTAGGGCAAATCCCCAGTAATGTCACGCTACAACCCCTTGAATTTCTTCAGAAGTAACAAGCAGCAGTGGCAGCGGCAGCAGCAGCAGCAGGACCGAATGCAAGGACCTCCAATACAGCGAGACCCTCTGCAGCAGCAGCAACACCAGCAGCAGCAGCAGCAGCACCAGCACCAGCAGCAGCAGCAGCATGTGACTCTGCAGACACAAATGCAGGAGCATCATGCAAGTGTGAGCATCACAGCAGAGCAGCAGGAGCTGCTGCTGCAGCAGGCAGCAGTGGCAGCACTGTTGGAGTGTCCTTACAACAACCTCAGGGTAGGTGGTTGTATTAAGCATGTCTTTATGTACAAGATGTCATTAGTGAAGTATAGATAATAAATGTTATTGTAGTTGGCTGTGTCACTTCAGTTTTATCCGGTTAGTGGAGAGTACTGCCTGAGGCGATGAGGTATCCACGTGTAACAACCCACTCTCAAAATTATACACGTCACTAGGCTCTAGGGGTTGGGTACTGGACGTGCAGCAGTATCGACATGCACATGCATCAGGGCATACAGCGGCTGCTGCTGCAGCAGTGGCAGCACTACTGGAGTTTCCCTACTACAGCCTCAGGGTAGGTCTGCTTTGAAGCATCACAAAACGCTTGTCATTGGTCATAGGTCATAGGAATTCATGTTTCGAGGTTCTGGCTGCAGCAGCAGCAGCAGTGGCAGCACTGCTGGATTGTCCGTACTTCAACCTCAGAATATGTTTGAACCGATTTGGCTTGTTAAACAAAGAATGGTATCTTCCAGATATAATCAGTTTTGTTTTGATTGTATAAGCCACGGCTGCTGCTGCTGCTGTTGGCTGGTTGACCTGACCTCCGCTGTTGCCGTTGTAGGTTTTCGCTGATGGGCAACAAGTTTTTGGTGGTAAAGCTGATGTTGCACATGTCTCTATACGGCAGCAGCAGCACCAGCAGCAGCAACAAGATTTTCATGGTCAAGGCACAAACGCTCCATCATTGCTGCCAGCACCAGAAACACCAGCAGCAGCAGCAGCGGACAGTACAGTCAGCAGTCCCACACATCAAGCTAGAAGACAGACAGTCAATGAGTTGCTGCTGCAACTGCACAACTTCCCACAGATCCAGCAGCAGCAGCAGCAAAATAGCAGCAGCAGCCAAGGACCAGATCCTCTAGCAGCAGCGGCAGCAGCACCTTACCTGGATAAGGAGTTGCTACTATGTAGAGTGCTTTGTGGCCTACTGAATGATTCAGGGTTGCTGCCTGCGTTGTTAGAGATACAAAAGCTTGATATATTGGATATAGAGGGAATAGAACCCTGCTTTATGCAACTCGTGCAGCAGCAGCAACTGCTGCAGGAGGCCAATGATCAGCAGCAGCAGCAGCAGCAAGCGGCACCGCTGCCAGTCAGTAAAGCTGGTCATCTCGCCCTGCTGCGTGACTATCTAACAGCAGCAACAGCAAAGGACTGTGCGATCATGGTAACACTGCAACAAGTGTTGCCCAGTGACCCCTCACAGCAGCAGCAGCAGGAGCAGCAGGGTGCGATGGCAGCGGCAGCAGCAGCAGCTGCTGGTGCCAGCCCAGGCAGCAGCGGCAGTGGGGATAGCAGCAGAAAGAGTCATGGGCTGTACACAGATCTCAGATCAGGTTGTGCATTTGCTTGGCAGGTATCACTAGTGGATCTGGATTTGAAACCGTTGGGAAAGATCCCCCAGCATGCTGCGCTGGATAAGCGCATTGTTGGGAATGCATTACAGCATAATGCGCTGCTGAAGCAACACGTGGATGCTAGAGAGCGATGGCTGCAGACATGGGTCGCTAAGGCTGTGAGTGATGCCACCTGACTGTGACGCTGTCGGTGGGGGTAGGAGGTTCACATGGAGCCCATGGCCCCCAGTGACTGTGAGAGTGATTGGGTTTTGGCATATGCAGCATGTGACGAAGTTGTGAATTTCAACTTCTAACTGATGCAACATAGAACGCGAAGCAAACTGCTACAGGGCAACATAGGCACAGCAGGACAGAGGTCAAGCCAGTTCATACTGTGGCACAGCTGTTACCTAGGGTGCGTATCGCTTCATTGGAACAAAGAGCAACAGGTGACATGCATAGCTGTTTACATGTGGCCCCCGGCAGTGTCTGCGCAGATCCATCAAACCATGGTCGGGTCCACTTGCTGAGCAGTGCCAGAGCCGTGCTTGCTGAGCAGCTGCATGTTGAAGTTGCGTTTCGCTGCCAGCGACTGCCGTTAGGCCGCTGTAACCACGTGGCGTAGCCGTCTTGAAGGCGAATGATCATGAAGAGGTAACTAGCAAGAGGCAGACCCGCTGTACACTGCAACAGAAGTGCTGCCAGCAGACCGGCAATGAAAATCATCAGGATACGAATGCCTTGAGCAGCGCGCAGTGGCGTTGAACAGAACTTCTGTATGCCAAATGCTATCGTAAGCAGTTCCACGGGGAGCCCTTGCGTAGAGGACTGGCCATCACTGCATGCAGCCTGTTAGCGCACGCGAGTCGCTGGAATAGTTCTGGGCTTGCAAATGACGTACAGAAAAACACAAGTGTTCAACCTCATCGGCTCTTAGCGTTACAGCATCAGTTTTCAAGCAGAATGGGTTTGGGGTTCTCACGATTGGTCGGCCGTGATTGTGAACATCGCAAGTGCTGCTGCTGCGACCGGGCTGAGGACTTGTGAATTGCTGCTGCTGGTGTCTACAGTTTCAACGGGACGGCTGGTTGAATTGCGCTTGTTAACCGGTCCCAGCAAAGAAGCGAGGAACTCAAAGCTCAGCACAATGCTGGCTTCACAACAAAGAATGCTGGCCAGCAGTAGGACTGCATCAAGGCAGCCTATGCCATTCGTGGCTGCCCGCAGCAGAGTGCAGCCCACTATCGTGGCCAAGGCTAAGCTCGCACCTTTAGTAGACGCATTCAAAGCAGACCAGCTGCGCACAGACCTACCAAAGGTGTGATCGGGAGCCAATGTATGCAGCGACGAAACGGGTCAGCATCAGATAGCACGCCCAGCAAATTTGTGGGCACAATCGCAGCAGGCCCACCGCCAATAAGCAAGGTTTAGTGTCAGCGCGTTGTATTGGCATAGGGAGTTACGAAACAACAGAAACAACAGAACTATGGCGTGTAGTCGGGTGCCTCAGCGCGCAGAAGTCACAACAGCATAATATCATCTGTGAACTACAGCTCTTCTGCACTGTTGCCCTGGCAACGTAGAAAACGGTCATTCGCAGCTGGTCTGCCGCGTTAGATGATCATACCATGCTACAGAAGCTGCTTTGCGGCTTTAGTCAGCGTAGCGTTCTCTGCAAAGTCCCTCCTCCTTCTCGGACTGGGACAGCATGGACGACTCCATCTGCTAGTTACAGCTGCACATCCTTCTGTGTCTCAACATCAACTTGCTCTGTTTATCGAAGCTGCATTCGTATAGAGTTCAGTAACCAAGCCACGTACGACTCCGTCTGAAGCTTTTCCTGCTGTTGCTGCTGTTACATTACGTGTTGCATTGACAGGTCAGCATAGGCGACACAGTGCGTATGGGCTTGCTGGTAGCAGAAGGCAAAAACAAGACACGCACACAGGTACAACAGCAGTGATTCGTTGTATTGAAATATTGTAATCGTCCATTTTGATACTATTATTGTCATACTTCATCATAGTGCAATGTAATACACTGGTTTCCGCTCCTTCTGGTGTCGTTCAGTGCACAAGGTCGTCTGTGGGATTGGTAACAGTGTATGTTCACAGCAGTGTCAGGCGGTGGAGCAGCAGCAGCAGCAGCAGTCTATGACAGCCTTTGGTATGCATAGGCAGCTGGCGTCACACCAACTGCATGAGAGCAGCAGCAGCAGTAGCAGCAGTGGCAGCCGTTGCTGCGATCTTCTTGAACAGCAGCGCTGGCCTAATAGGTACAGTGGGAGTCCATCTCAGCCCCGGGTCATGTATGCCTTCGTATCTAGGCAGCAGTTTGTGAATCATCTGCGCGGGCAGCACAGCAGCAACAGCAGCAGCAGCAGCAGCAGCAGGCGGCCAGGCTCCAGTTTCATCAAATAGCTGCGGGTAGGACCTTGTAGGTTTAGTGGCAGTCCATGTTGGTCGATGATCACTACATATACAGACAGCTGCGCGGGTTGTCCAGGGCCACCTTCGTAGAGAATACAGACAGCAGTCACTATGCTACCAAATAATGTGCAGGATCTAGCAGCAGGGAAAAGCTCAGTTCATTCGTACAGCAGCAGAAGCAGAAGCAGGTCTCAAAAGCGCAGTGGCGACACATGGCAGGGCATTAACTACGGCATTTATATGCATCGCATCGCAGCAGCTGCTGCAATAATTTGGCAGGTGTAACTGACAGCAGAGCACTCTGACAAGCAGCAGCAGCAGCAGCAGGAGGAGGTCTTGAAAGCACAATGGCAATTCATGGCAGGCAGCAGTTACGGCATCTGTACATCGCTTGTGCAGCAGCTGCTGCAATGATTCGGCAGGTGTTGTAGACAGCAGAGCACTCTGACTGTCAACAGCAGCGGTAGCAACAGCAGCAGCAACAGCTTCTTTTTCTGGAGCAGTGTTGAGTTGGGGACACGGTAAAGCCTTGAGGGGTGGCACCCAGCAGCAGCAGCAGCAGCAGCAGATTTATGTCCCCATGCAGGTTCCACACTTGCCAGTCAATACCTGTGTATCATCAGCAGTAGGGAACAGAATGTAGCAGTGGCTGTCCCTGTTTATCTGATGAAACCTGCACACGCTTGGTATACTTATTGTCTGTGGAATCGTCTGTGGAATGAGCATGCGACAACAAAAGCCGTATGTAGTGTTGCTAGGGTGTTTCAGTCTAGGCTTGAGACACATATGGTTGCCGGTTTCAGAGTGATGGAAACTTGCTGTTAGAATGGTAGCAACACCTGCAAGCCTTTTTTTGACAGCTCGGTAGGGAATGTTGAGTTGGCCTGACACACGCATTACCCCTCCCTCAACTTACGGGTAGTGCTCTAATACAACCACTACGCTGAGCTCGTCCATTCAACCATTCACTTATTCGTTGCTTGACGCCTGCAAGGCATATACACCAAGGCCGCGGACAGATACATATCTTCACCCGTTTTCCTGGGAATGAGTTGGCAGATTGGGAAATAAGGATACACATCAGTGTGATATGTTCACCCGTATTCCCGGAACAGTGCTTGATACCCGCTGTCCTGTCTTGTTTCCTGCAGCGTCTTGAGGGTGTTGTGATTGCCCAGTCAGGCAGCGGCACCGCTCTTTTTAATCTAGTGACAACTTCTTGTTTGTTCTTACTGACTGTCTCGTTGCATTCTGTGGTATATAGATCATATGTCATATGTACACAAACTCTTCAAATCGATACATATGTTGGCCTCCAATCATCATCCAATGCTTTGCATGATTGAAATATTTTGTTGCTGTCCCGCCTTGTTTCCTGTAGCGTCTTGAGGGTGTTGTAATCGCCCAGTCCGGCAGCGGCAGCAACACCACCATCACAGTGCGCAGAGTGTTCCAGGGTGTGGGCGTGGAGATGAATTTCCACTTGCACAGCCCGGTACTGGGAAGCTTGGAAGTGCTGCGCCGCGCCAAGGTGAGGGTTAGCACAGGGTTGGGTTTGGCACAGGGCTGTTGGATCACTGCTGCTTGTTCCGAAGCACCCCCCTAAATCACCATTGAGTGAAGACCCCACTTCCGGCAACAGCGCCTTACAGAAGCAGGCGGTTTTGGCAGCGTGGCTTCCGCAGCCATGTTTCTCGCACCCGGGAACCGCGCTTTCGTAATGAGGGGTTTCGCAGCTCAGTTTGGAGGTTTTGCTGGTTGTTTTGCTATTCTACTGAAACTGCGTGTGTTTATGATGATGACGATAACTTCTGTAGCGTTGCTTGGATACATCTTACTCTCCAGCTTGACCATGTATGCCCTGTACTGTGCATGTATTGTCGCATGTACTGGTTGTTGTCTCGATGCTGTTCTGTCAGCACTTGGCACTTAGTTAGCATTAGATGTAAGGTTGTTCTTTGCTTTGAGATGTACACCAATGGTGTTGAAGAAGCCCATATGCTTAGGCTCCATCCTGTGCTTGTCCTTTGTGTTGTGCAGGTACGCCGTGCAAAGCTGTACTACCTGCGTAACCGCACCGGCAAGAACGCCAGGCTCAAGGAGTTGTTCGTCAGGAAGACGAAGGTAGCAGCAGCAGCAGCAGCCGCAGACAATTAAGCTGTCAGTGTCAGCAGCAGCAGCAGCAGCAGCAGCAGTAGTCATCGTTAAAAGTAGTGATATTTGGGGGCCCCCGTACATCAGCGCCGTTGTTACAGGGGCAGCAGCTTTTGCAGGCCTGGTTAGGTCGTTTGAACGTCATAGATCGGCCGCAGGGATGTCGTAAATGGCTTGCAGCGCCTTTGGGGTCCTTTGAGGTATATGGTATGTAACCTCCTGCGCTTGGTGGCCTCGGCCTCGGTGCAGACAGCGCTATCGAGAGATATCTCTGGATGAGCTAGCTCATGTAGAAGTGGTGGCCTATGTCTACGTCTATGGCCATGCGGCGATTGTGAAAGACAGAGATGTTCGCAACACGTTGTCCGGATTGAACCAATCGGTCGCAACTGGCATGAGCCGCCTCAAAATGTGCAAAACTGATGTCATTTGGTGGGTATCGCTCGAGAGGGCAGCGTGCCATCAAGCTTCAAGTGAACGGTTCACAAACATTCACAAGCATACAACTTCTGCCTTTGATTCATGCTTTCTTTCGCTGTTCACAAAGTACTATGAAGTTTTACTTCTGTTATTGATGACACGTTACTCGTTATCGGCGCGCATCTGACGATCTGCTGGTTGCCCATTCATCGCCATTCCGTATATCACCACGCATACCGCCTCACTGTCATCCAGCAGGAATGTAACAGACATGTTTCAAAACATTTCCGTCGGGACCAACTTGAGACATGTTTGGAGTGTCTTTGAGGAATCTTTTGTAAAGCTTCTCATGGACCTCCCGGTGGTTTGGGAACAAGGCATGGGAACCTTTGGGACAGTTTGAGACCACTTGGGACAGGTTTGGGAGTTGAAAAGACAATTGTACTTGAAAAACCCTGGGAAAAAACTACAGCTGCCTGCTATGGGGAGCATATACGCTCCTGATGCAGGCAGATATATCAAGATGCAGCCCAATGACGTATATATACACACACCACGTCACAACATGTGAAAGTCATTGAGCCATGGCTCATGCAACAGGTTAGATGCGCTGGCAAGAGCTCGTTACAACATGTATGGTACCACATGTATACCACTTGTATGGTACACCCAGCACTCAATAGCTGCCAGACTTTGCTAAGAACCCCAGCCCAGAAACACACCAGAGATGTCAACACAGATGTCAACACCCAGTATTTACTGTGCCAATTCTCCCTCGGAGGGGGGGGTGTGATGTATGGCTACGCCATGCTGATAGTGATGGCGATGGCGAGGTGGCCCCTTGCATTCAGTATACAACAGTTTGCTTGGCATACTATGTTGCATGAGTCAAACTTGTCCTAAACAGAACAAGTCAAGACAATCGTCCACAGCCATAATTTGGCCACAGGTTATGGCCAGTGCATACGTGCCGTTCACTGTGACAGTGACGCACATAGGTGATGTTCACGTGACGCAGGCTGTAGCATAGGTGGCCCCTCAGACGAGGCTGCGCCACGAGGCTGGCATCCAATTGGCGGGCACAAGCCTTATATAGGAATTGCACAGTCGGCCTTGTGGAACGCTCGTACTAATGGAACGCTCGTTCAGCTGTCAGGTCCTCCCCATCAAACAAACCTGCAGCGAAGGCATGCATACAGCAACACCTGGTTGGTTGCAGATTGTGACAATGCTGATGTAATTATGAAATGGTAACGGCTGATCTATTGTACAGATTGAGCCACAGCACCTAACAGCCCAACATATCCAAAGGCAAAGAGCCTGGCCCAACTTGGCTGATCTGCTACTAAGCATCAACTTCCCGGACATCGACTGCTTACGACCAGCCGTATTCAGCCCTGGTCTCTATACCGAGTACAGTGCCCTCTCTAACAGTACACAGAAGAGCCCTCAGCAAATTTCTGATATCCATCCAGCTGCTTGCCGTGCTTCACTACAGCTGCTGCTTTTGCTATGGGGAGTTGCTATTGGGAGTCGCCAGCAAGTTGCAGGGCTGTTGTTTCCAGCGGATTTATGCAATGCACTGAATCAGCAGTGGCCTAATCTTGTCCCCCAAATCTTGGCTGAATCTTGTTCAAAATGCAAATGTCCCAGCTGTCCCTGCAGGCCACCTGCTGCTGTATTCACAAAATCATCCTTTGTGCTCTTTTATGGGATATCCTACCATATTGTACCTCTGGAAGTCCCAGGACCAATATTGACAACTGTACTTAAAGACTCAGCAAGTTGCAGTGGTGTTTGTTTCAGTGCAATCAGCATGCAATGCACTGAGCAGCAAAGAACCCCCCCCCCCCCGATGGCTTGTTCCAGATGCAACCAGTTCTGGGTCAGCTTATGCTGTGTCCACAAAGAAGGCCCACATCCTGTGGCTTTAATGTGGCCTGTTTAGGCCTGGGAGTACCAGGACCAGCTACAACAGCTGGTACTCGCCGCGAGTGACTCTGAGCAAGTTGCAGATGTACAGCAACCACTGGTAGTACTGGCAGTACTGGCAGTACCGGGCCGGATTCTGCTGCATGCACAAGGTCAGCCACACCCTGTGGCTCTGTTATGGGATGTGCCCGTCTGGGATTCCAGAGTACCAGGTTCAGCCACAACAACGATACTTAGAGCAAGTTGCAGCTTTGTTCCAGTGCGTTTGTCATCATCGTCATGTTACAGCTTTCAGTGAGAGAACACCGCAGTGGCAAAGCCACCGTAGCTTCAAGCTACCAGTAGAAAAAGCACTCCAGCCCAAAGGGGATCTAATGACTGCACATCACATGGAAGACTGTTGTGGCCATAAACTGCAGAGCACAACAGAAGCTGAAACGCCCCACACAGGGTAAAAGGATACAGTAATATGCCACGCTTTTGTCTGTGCACCGTGATGACCGGCAGCAATGCAGTAACTGGTCTTCTGTCCCAGTCAGCCAACTGCCAATGGTGCATGATATGTGGCGCCAGTGGCCTTAATAAACACCTACCCTAAACAGGCTCTGCTTGTCTGGGCTGAATTCTGAGCCAGCAACAAGGCTCTGAAGACGCTGCTAGTAGCCAGTGCCTCTGCTTGAGCTGCTTGGCGACCTTTGCTGGTCACTGCCAAAGCCCCTCCAGTGGCAGCAACTGATGCAGTGGTGACCTTAACACAGTGCAGGCCTCCTGCTGCTGTAGATTTGTTGGCCCTCATTCCTCGTAAAACAGCAGCCCACTGCTTAGCATACGGTATGACCTGCTGCTGCTGATGATGATTTATGCCCTGCTGCTTGGGTGTGCTGGCCTGCGGCATCAAAGCTTGTCTTGAGTCTATACCAGCTCACAGCTGGCTACTGATTGCCCCTGCAATGTTGCTACACTAACTGATGTTCTTTCAAGCAAAAGTTGATTAAAGCATGTCCCACACTCTTGCCAGTCCACCCACAATCTCAGCCAGCTAAACGCCCAGATAAGGCCTGGCCAGATGCAATTGCAAGTTGGCTTGGTATGCTTCCTGCCGTCATGCATGTCCTGCGCCTGCCCTTTGTCAATAGACTGAAGTTACACTAGCAGAAAATGTAAAGACTTGTGCTGCTGGTGTCGGGCTGCCACCGCTTACTTGTACAACATGTTGGCGGCGCCACAGCCAGCGCCGGCAGGAGGGTCAGGCTACAAGCTAGAGGTGGGTAAGGGTTCGACAGCTGCTGGGTCGACGGAGCTTGCAGAATGTGGCCTCACAATCATAACAGGCTGCCTTGCTGATAAAGCCCATGACATGTGGTCTGATGATGACCCGATGTTGCGTGTTGTTCATGACATGTGATCTCCCAGGCGGCTCCAGCCATTCTTGTGGACCATACCCCAGTAGCAAAAGATGTAGTGGCACACAGGGTACCACTGATGAGAGTTGGGCTTGGGCCTACAGGCTGCCGCCTACATAGGTTGCACGATGTGCCGAGACACGGACCGTCACAAGTGACAGACGCGATGTCAGGCTCAGAGCCCCCGCATGCACAATACACGCCGTTCCAACATAGCAGAACAGCGACATTGCCACGTTGCTGTAGGATGACACTGGCAGCCTTCACCGTGACAAGACATGTGCTTACAAGCCATGGACCAAAAGCTGCACATGTACGCGTGTGTACCAAGGTTGCACAGAAGCACATCGTTGAGCTGTTGGCGTGTGACACTGGCACCAGCTTGGATATTGAATCTGAATGCTGCATAGACGTAATTAGATGAGCCTTCAAACTGCTGTCACCTGATATCAGTCATTGTTAACACAACATATTCCTGTCTGGGGCCCTATCCTGAGAGCAGATGACTTCACTTGGTTGTGGCCTTTAGAGCACCAGGCTAACACGCCTGATACTCTGCTGCGCAATACATACAGAGAGAGAAGTTACAGTGGATACCTCACCTTTTGGAATGGCACTCTCCAGACCCAATAAGAAACCAACTGAAACGAACAAGGGGTGGAACCAGATAAACCCTGTCAAGCACTCAGCCTCTGCTATAAGTCAACTGTACAAGCTCACCCATGTCCGTCAGGTGAATGGCAAATTGCGTATGGTGAATAGCTTGTACGAGCAGCAATGCACAATTGGTGTGCAATGTGCCACAATAGTGCTCGCACCTATCTGTCTTTTGAAGAGTGGTCCCTGGGCATTGTCTGACGCACTGCGAGTCAGTAACTTGTCCCGCTCATGTGTTGTGCACGATGCAGTGTACCATTACATGGCCTAAGGTATGACACAACCACTCCAGGCGATTGGATCAGTATACGCTGCAGAATGCTGTACTTTATAGCCTGCAGTTTGCGGTAGTCCAGATGTGGCCAATGCCAAACGCTCATACTGGAAGGCGTAACACGCCATCCTACACGCCAACACTTAAGCCACATGCTGCGACACAGAGCTGCAGCTCACTGAGATTGCTACAAAGTCAGCACATTGAAGTTCGGCAATAGTGTATGCAACAAAGTATGCCATTTGCTTGGCAAGCAAATAAGCTGCTGTACTGTACATGCACAGACTAAATGGTACGCACCAGGTTGAACAATGGATTTGTTAGATGTGGTTCTTTCCCAGAGCCAGTCACTGCAGCACATACGGGTGTCCTGGACAGCCCTGCCGCATGGCCTGTCAGCACCATGGCCATGGCAAGGACTGGAACATTGCTGTGCAATAAAACGTACCAGCTGGCCGACTGCCTGTCAATCTGCACTGCAGCGGCTGCACAATGGGCTGGATGAGTGCTGGCATCCATGTGCTGGATGAGTGCTGGCGCTCCTTCCCAACAATATATCATGGATGGCACCGTGCAGGGCCTTACTAATGCCGCCGTTGAGGAAGGCACAGTCTATTCGTGCTGTTGGCTGCTGCCAGTGACTCTGGCTGCTGTCAAGTCAGTTGGGTCAAAGTTGAGCTGCCAACTTTGATGACTATAGTACCTGCAAAGCACACCATGACATGTCATGGTTAAGGCTCAACACAAGGCCTGATCACTTGCTGACTGATTGGCTGTTTAGTACGGTCAATTTGCACAAGCAGTCTGGAAGTTTGACTCTGAACCTGCATGCAAGCAGTACTTGGTGACTTGCAAACCATAGCATGACATGGCCAAGGTTTGACACAGGGCCTGATCACTTGCTGACTGTATGTTCTCACAGTCAACACCTGAATGCAATCAACTAGTGACGAAGTAGAAGAATTAGTGATGGTATCAATCGGCTATGTCGAACTGGTTTGACTCAATGTAGTCACTGAAGCATGCTTTGCAAAGTGTAGCTCATGCAACATACAATGCCAAGCAAACTGTGTGTGCTGCATGCAAGGTGCTTTGTGGGCCCGGCCTCAAGCCTCACTGGCAGCCCAGAGTCATGGGAGTTGCAACATTGCAGGCATAGTGGCATAGGGCTGATCATGACGTGTTGTGGCAGGCTCCCTTGTGTGCTTCCACCATGGAAGCAGCAGCACTACATTTGCGGCAAATGTACGGCGGACAGGCACTTGTGTATGGTCAGCAAGTGCGATGAAAAGCCCCTTGAGCCTGGATTGGGGTGCGCAACGGGCAGAGTTATGCCATGTAAGTTCAGACTGGAGACTCATAGGAATAGAAAGCTTTACCCTGTAGGCGGCCACCCAAATCAGTCATGGCATATGTTTCAATGCCTAACATCAATCACGTGACAGCTAATGTTAGAACACTGCTGAGAAGTCTGCTAAATCTGATTTTCAAAACGAACCAAAGCACACATAGTATTATTGATATCATTGAAAAGAGAGAATGCTTGTGGCCTAAGCAGCATATCTTTCAATGCCGGCTTGAAAGCCAGAAACAAAAGAAAACTAGGAGCCTTGCGTAGGGCAGGGCCACATGGTTTGCGACACGCGCACACACACAAACACAGCTGAAGAGAGAGATGTGCAACACATGCGTAGAGCACGCGCATGTTACAGTAAGCAGTACAGCACCACATAATCTACCTAACCGGCCACACACACGGCATACAACTGTTGGTCAGCAGCACAGAGGTTTTGACCAGGCCTACTGCATGTATTGCAATGCAAAGGCTGGCGGAAAAGCATGCCCGACACGCAGAAATCTATCTATAGCATGGCCAAAAGCAAGCACCACAAGTGTCCAGTGTCCAAAAAACGGCATTTCCCCATTCAAGCCAAAGAGTGGATCCCACCCCTTACTCAAGCCACAACCTTTGCAAAAAGGCTGTATCACCAGCGCGCCAGAACCAAATATGCATTTGGCTCACATAACTGCAACTTCATCCTAAGCCGCTTATGCCTTTGTTGCGGCGGCTTTCTGGGCCTCGATGGCGGCCTTCTTGGTCTCTGGGTTGATGGCGGATGCAACAGCATCGACCACCTTCTTGTTGGCAGCGACGGCAAAGCCACCTGAGATAGCCTGGGCAGGGCCAACGGCAATACGGGCTGAGCCGCCGTTGCTGGTACGTGAGATCGTACCGAAAGCCATAGCGTTAGCCAGAGCGTTACCAGGGTTCTTGTCGGAGTCGGCGGCAGACCTTGCCAGAGCATCAGAGATGAATCCGGTGGCGATAGCATTGGCAACGGAGTCGGAAATGCAGTCGACGCAGCCGGTTCCGGAGCTGGATGTGGCGGCGGCCTCTCCGTGGAACATACCGATGGCACCTGCCTGGGCGTTGGATGTCACGTCACCGGTCTCGGAGGCACCGCTTGATGTGGCTGATGCGATGGAGTTGACACCAGCGGCAGACAGGGCTCCGGCAAGGGACTGAGCACGGCCATCCTTGGTCTCAGCTGATGAAGCCACCTTGGACTGGGCCTGGATGACACCAGTTGAGATACCTACGGCGAGGGATCCAGCGGATCCGGACTCTGTGCCGGATGATGATGCAACTGTAGCCTTGCCCTGGAGGACACCAAGTCCGTAACCCTGTGCGGCGGAGGCGGCATTTCCGGTGGTGGTGGCGGCGGATGAGGCTGTGTCGGCAGTTGCGTCACCGGAGAAGGCGCCGGACCATGAGGCGGACACGGCCTGACCTTCCTTGGATGCGGCGGCGGATGTTGACACAGCACGGGTAGTGAAGGCGGCGCCGGACAGGGCTGTGCCGACGGACAGGGCGTTACCGGTTGATGTTGTGGCGGAGGCGGCACCCTGTGAGTCGGAGTGGACACCACCAAGAGCCTGGGAGGCAGACAGACCTGCAGACAAGAAGCAGCAGCAGCAGCAGAGAGGTTAGAAGCGTTTGTCGGGTAACAGCCCCTTGCATTTAGCATACTGCAATCTACTTGGCGTTCGATGTTGCATGAGCTAAACTCCCACACTTTCCCACTCTTTCCCACATGCAAGTGGCCAGAAGGCTATGCATGATACTTGACATGTCATGAGCAGACTTAGCATACGATGTTGCTAATGCATCACTTGACAATAACCCAATGCTGCTTCAACTAGCTGGCCATGGCAGTGCATGTCTGGTATGCTGAGCCTCTATCCACCCACGAGACCAGCTGTCACACAATGGCTGATTCCCATCAGACAAGTGAACAACATGCGGATGAGTAAAGCTCACAGGACCCACCTGCAGCCTGGCCAGTTGTTGTTGTAGCATCAGATGATGATGTTGCTGAGTTCTGTGTTGACACGGCGGCGTTGGCAATGTTGTATGCCAGAGCTGAACCGGTGGTGGTCTTAGCAGTGGCAGAGTTGGCAATAACTGAACGCTGCTGGGCCTGGGCCACACCAACGTTACCGGCAACGGCCTGGTACTCGGATGTACGAGAGTTGACATCAACACCCTGTGGAGAGCAGCAGCAAGTTGTCAGCAGTGGTTTGCAGCGGTGGATTAGTGACGGTGGTCACTAAGTATTGTGTACATAAGGCTAGTTGTGTGTTGGCTGGTCAGCATATTGGAAACAGATCGGTTAGGCAATCTGCAATTGGCATTCGTGCAGCAGCTGACAACACCACGACAACAACAGCACTGTCAGCTGTATTGCAGGATATAACACTGGTAAGTTAGTCATTATGGTCTGCCATTGAGGTAGGATTAGCGCTGCTTAGCCTGCTCAAGGCTGTTGCTGGCTGGAGTCTATAACTGTAGAAGTACACAGTTCCAACGTCCACATTCAGCGCATGTAAACGAGCTCTACTTTACAAGGCCCGGGGCTTATCAAGGACTGACCTGCTCTGATGTTCCGTATGAGTTTGTCAGTGAGAAAGCACCGGCAACAGCGCTACCCTGGTTGGCTGTGGCCCTGATATCACCAAGTGCCTCAGAGTCATCATTGGGGGCCTGTAGGGGGCATAAGAAAATGTAACAGTGCGTCAGCTGGATTGTGGAAAAGTGCGGGTTGAAGAGGATACTGCATATACTGATTGTAGAGGTTTATTGAGAGCAAAGGACTGCTAGGAAGCAGGGCTGCATTTAGCTGAAGTATACTGCGTAAGTACACATAGACAGCCTATTGGGCTGCAAACACACTGGCAATGAAATTCATGCGAATTGAATCGAAGCAAGACTCACAATAGCGATGTTGACTTGGCCGGCCTCAGCTGTACCGCGACCACGTGTGGTTGCTGCCACGTCATTCTCCGGGGAGTCGTTTTCCTGATCGTAATCACCAATCTGTACAGGGATAACACGCAAGTAACAGATTACTCAGTCTATTTGCAAGTGCATTAGCTGGACCAGATGTGTTGGGATTTGGGATTTAGGTGCTGGCACAGGTTGTAGATTTTGGCTGGCTGCTGGTACAAGCACCGCTGCGGTTGCTGGCACGGCCTCAGATACTGTTTCAAGCCGCAAAATGAAAAAAGGGAGACGCTGAGTCATGATGCAGTATGCAATGGCCTGATGCAGTTCCATTGATGACAACAGTCTGATAACAGTCTGATAACAACAGCTAGCATGATGCTTAGAGTAGCTACTTGTTAGCAGTAGATGTTTAGCACTAAAGCACTCAAGCTCAGCATCCAAGCTCACTCACCTGAGCCTTGCCAGCCTCTGAGTAAGCGACTGTGAGACCACCAGCAATAGCGTTACCGACAGCAGTAGCAGCAGTTGCTCCTGGGAAGTTCCTGATAGCCACCTTGCCACCATACGACTTCTGGATGTTAAGGTAACCAGCAGCAGCGTTACCGGCATCGTTGTTGACCTTGTGGTCAATCTCAGAGTAGATGTTGTTGGGCAAAAGCTTGGATTGCAGGGGAGTCACACCGTTGGATATACCCCAGTTCAGTACACCAGACTGTGATGTTCCGAGCGAGGACCTGGCACGGCCCTGTGTGTACTGGTAGACACGGCCGGAGCGTCCGATGTTGGCGGCGCCGGCAATGGCGTGGCCGGGGGACATGTACCAACGTGCGGAGTTGGCGTTAGTGCGGACATCTGAAAATATACCACCCACGTTGGTCACCATGACGTTACGAGCAAGGGCTACGGTTTGACCTTGGCCAGCGGCTGCACGGGCTTGGGCAACACCTCCGAAGAAATCGGCAGGGATAATACCTGCATGGGAAGCCAGTGTGATGTTCAATTCAGGTCAATGATCAACGATTTCATATTCTTTGCAGACTGTGACAAGACTGTGGCAATGCACAAGTTACATCCGAAGTTCAGGACAATCAGTGGCTGCACTAGCCAAGCAATAACATGTGGTTGGCACGCCGGCGGCCTTGTTGATGGTGACTGCTAATACATACAATATGTGCAGTTTATGGATCAGGGTAAAAGCAGCCCAGCGTACATACTGAACTGCGCAGGTGGACTGTGCAAAGGCAACCTGGATTGATGTTGCTGCTAAGTGCAGAGCCATTCAAATCACAGTAGTTACCTGGGAATGGCAGATTTTGAGGTGCGGTACCGGGAATTTGAGCAGTTTGGACCTCCTGGGCTGAAGCCGTCCCTGTAAAAACAGCAGAAAAGGGTGAGTCAGTTAGGGCGTTGTCCTGCTGTGCTTGCCCAGAGGGCGGCTGTGACAGCCGTAAGAGCGTCGTCATGGGTGGGTGAGTGTGCTGTAAGAGTTGGTCCCTCTGTTGCAAGTGCCATTCCTTATTTCTACTGCACTGTTTTCAAGAACTTCAAGCCACACCATCATGCTGCTGACAGTGTAGCTGTAAAAGCTGTGAAAGCAGGAGTATGGAGAGATACTGAAAGCTGCCGGACAGCTGTCATGCAGGAACGAGATCCATGGATGTTAAGGCCGCTGATTTGGTAGAAGTATGCTGCCTGCTACAGCCATTTAATACAGTCTGCAAGCCTCACTTGGTGGTGGTGGGAAGGTGATACCGCCAGCGACGACGTCCTGCTTGGTCGACATGACGTACTGGTCAGCCTCAGCGACTGTAGCTCCATATTGCAGACCGGGACGTGCGAAGGAGGTGGCCTGTGTGACTGCAAATGCTTTATCGCCTGTCAGAATGGTGGTACCAGCCTTGGCAATGGAAGGAGCGAGCTTTGAGTCAGAACGGGCTGTATTGAGGACGCTAACGGGCAGGTGTGTTGCAATTGTGACCGAGGCATTGGCCTTCGTCTTGAAGCGCCAGCCGTTCGGGTTGTCGTATTTGGGGTTGGGGTATGATGCGGTAGCATCATTCCTCACAAACAAACCGTCTTCGTTGACGGCTGTTCTTTCCTCGCCCTGTTGAACAAAAGTTACAGCAGTAGGGCACTCGTAAGATTGAATACATGCGTCAGGCACAGGGCTTTGGCAGGCGAATGTTGGCACTGAAACTCTTGCACAGTTGCATTCAATCTGTTGCAGGGCTAGGTTTCGCGGTGAGATAGAGGCTAGGAGGGCCGAAAATGAGCTGCGAGCGTTGCACGCACTGTAGATTGACCCGCCTCTGAGGAGTGAGTAGTACAGCTGAGTGACAATCAGACAGTGGTTGTCGATGCAGGAGCAGAAGCAGCCGCTGCAGCAACCCGCACCTGGTAGGACAACACACCGCCGGGCCGCACAATTGGGACCAAGTTGTTGACAACGCTGTCCACCCGGACTGTATCATTGGACTTCAGCGGCAAGAAGGTCACTGGGGCTGGGGCTACCTCCCAAGGGGCAGCTTGAGCCTGCTGTAGTTCTCTGCGTGGGCGCGCCTGAGCAGCTGCAGGCGAGCAGGAACACGGACAGTCGTATAGGGTTAACAACGCTCTGTGCATGAGTGCAAGGACGCTGATGAGGGCTGCTGCGGAGGGATCGGGGGTGTGCGGACAGCAGTAGCGGGTGCTGGTGGGATGAGCCCGAGCCGTACTGCAGGAATGCAAACTGATATGCTAACAGAGAAGCTTGCAAGTACATGGCGTGACTGCTGCAGGATGCTGCACCGCATGTCGGAACGCAGTACACGTGCATATTGACCGTCGAGATTAAAGGGCTTCCAGCTCATAGGTAGCTTGAAGCTTTCGCTAAACACAATACATCCAGCTGAGTGTGGCTAAGCGATGCGAGCGCGCTGTTGGGGGTGCGCTGAAAACAACTGCTGCAGCTGTGCTCGCTCATCTGCGGTGCAGGGACTCTGCTGTAGTATGTTCATCGCATTAGGCTAGAACGCTTACCCAATGCCGCTGAGAGCAGCGCCACAGCCACAAATGTGGCGCTCAAAAGCTTCATCGTTAACTCTGAGCCTACGATAAAAGCACTTGGCTTGTTAAGTGCAATGTCTCTACATCAAATGTATTTCTTATTTTACATGATATGCTTCTGGCCTTGCAGCGACACTCTGACGTTCAGCGGTATCAACACCGCAACTGCACTGCCTCTGTCAAGCTAGCGCAGCGCATCATCCACCACTTGGCGCCCCGCTGTGTAGACATCAAGCAATGCCCTTATGATAATTAGGAATATAATGCCCACGCACCTTGTATCCCAGGCTACAGCAGTAACGAAGCGCTGCTATACTCCTGTAGAAACGTCAACACACACTCCGAACACTAGTATTGTTGCAAGCTTCTGGCAATGCTGAACAGGGCAGGGCGCTTGAAAGACATTTAAGCAAGGTAGGGCGAACTGCTGCCCGTGTAACTGCACTGTTACTTTCGCGGTTGACCTGTCTCTAGAGCCTTGTGGGGTCTGATATCCGCATCGTTAGCATTATGTTTAGTTATTAAGTATGTACCAGCCACGCAACGCGCCCTGCCGGGTTGACACAGATTCGGACAACAGGGAAGAGCCGAATCGGTGTCGAGCGACCTCGATCAGATGATCCACAACCTGATCAACGCCAGAACTATCTACACAAACATGTCTAAGCCTGCTGTGTAGCTCACAGTGGAATTTGTCGCAACTTGGGCTACGCTTTGACCACGTGGGCGGGTCTGCTGTAGCTGCATAGTCTGATCTGGTGGCAATCGCAAACGCGCGCTATCGCTTTTGCTGCAAACAGTCTTACCATCTTACGAAGAGCCCTGAGCGGCATGCACTGTTGATGCACTATGTGTGGTCACTATCAGTAGCTGTGCCTGTGTGTGTTCTGCTTGAATTCAGGTATGTTCGGTGCAAGATCCAGCCTTCGGAGGGTTCAGAGCAGTCTAGAAGCAGGAGCAGAAGCATATATCGGGTGGCGGCCCCTTGCATGTATAATACAGCAGTATTCAGCTATCTGCTTGGCATTTCCTGTTGCATGAGCTAAAGCATCTCAGTGTGAACAATGCTCTCAGAGCGGGGTGTACATCCTGACAGAAGCACTGAGCGCTGATCGAGTTGCATACGCGTCTAGCGGTGACGGGCAATGTCTCTACACGGTATGGTGCGGTCCACAGGCCCTGTGAACCATACGGTATGGTTCAGAAGTTCGCAGGCTGTAATGCAGCACGCCGGTTGCTGCCCATGTCTGAGAGTCAACATCATGTGGCAGGCCACAAGCGAAACTGAACCTCACGTTGGTTTGCTACGATTCTTCGTAGAACTCACCTTTAATCCCAGCTGCTTCATGCCCTGCACACACTTCTGCACGTCTGCTGATCGTCTGTCCATGTGCTTGGCAGCGGCTGCCAAACAGCTGCAACATTGCGGCAGCCTGAATGCAGCATCATATGATGATCGCTGATCTCTGCCAAGCCACGTATCTGTGCTGGGCTGTAAATGCAAGCTGAGCTATCACTACAGGCGATGGTACCCAGTGTGGCCCTGACCGGGAGCTTTGGCGGTTCTACTGCTATATCCCTGCTGCAGCATTTCAATTGTTCTCAGGTTGGCCGGTTCCGTAAGGCGGCAATGCGGGAAGGGGGCGCTTATGTTAAGGCTTCCGAAGAGGGGGGTTCCGGAACCCGGAGACCCCGCTTCGTAAGGGGGGTCATTTTTTCCGACGCTGTTGCAGTGAAGTTCTAGCTCAATGCCCTTTGCATGGCACTGCAGCTTTGCCAGGGCCACCGCTTCTGTCTTGTTGCATTGGCTCAGTTGTATTTACATATATCTCGCTCTTAGCATGACACAACAACTTTAGCAGCTCAAATGGTTGACAGCGGAGCTACCCACTACCACCAATACATCACTGATGACGTTATGCAGTAGCGTAACATCAATCACGGTTCTGCACGTGCAGCACAGGCACGTTCCGCTCCATTTACAACGTCACACACTCTTTCAGCAAGCGATAATCAATACATCTAGCCCAAAAGATCTTTAAAGGGATCAGAAGCTAAGCTTGAACTGCCCTTTGCAGGCTGACCGCCGCGCATTGCCATTCCTGCTACAGTCTTCTGCTGCTGCTGCTGCTGCTGGGAATTGCTGCCTGCAGAACCGCCGGCAGCTGGCAGCACACCTGAAACTGGCTGCTGCTGCTGCTGTTGGTGGCCGGATATGTCTAAAGCATTGACACCCAACCCCAGGCCGTCTAGTCCGCCTGCTGCTGCTGTTGCTGCCGGAGCTGCTGCTGCTGCTGCTGCCGCCGCCGGCGCACCAAATAACCCATCCAGATCCAAAAGATCAGGAGCAGCCCCGCCACCGCTGCCACCCGCTGCTGCTGCTGCCGGCTGGCCTGCAGGCGCCAGATCTCTAAGCATATCAAGCGGAGATGCTGCTGCTGCTGCTGCTGATGCCGCCGGGGCCGGACCATCTAGATCCAGCAGCAGATCCAGGTCGCTTTTTGGAGCTGCTGCTGCTGCTGCTGCTGGCGCAGGTGCAGATAGATCTTCGCCTAGCAGATCGACCAATGGTGCTGCTGCTGAAGACTTGGCAGCAGCAGCAGCAGCAGCGGGCTTTGCGCCAGGTCGTATACCTCCCCTAGGAGCTGCACCAGCTGTGTCACTCCCTGTCCCAAACAGTGAAGCAGCAAGTTTGCTCTTCTCTGGTGATAATGCACGAGAGTCCCTGCTGCTGCTGCTGCCGGCAGCAGAGGGTCGGCTGGCAGCAGCTGCTGCTGCCCGAGGCTGCGCAGGGGCTGCTGCTGTCGCAGTACTGCTGCTACTGAACTCAGTAGGTCCCCACCGGCCCCGATCTGCACCTCGCAGCTTGAGCTGTGACTGCTGCTGCTGCTGAGGTGCCACTGCTGCTGCTGCTGCCGGCATAGCAGCAGCAGCAGCAGCAGGACTGGCGGACCGCAGCTGACCCACGCCGCTGCTGCTGCCAAAAGCACCACCAGCAGCAGAAGCTGCAGTTGCTGCTGTTGGCGCTTGTGCTGGTTCGTAAGCGCTGAACCGCAATGCGTGGGGTTTATGGTGATGTGATCCAGCAGCAGCAGCAGCAGTAGATCCAGGCAGTCCAAGGTTGTCAAGATCTAGATCATCTTGGAACTCCGGGATCAGATCTGGTGGTGGGTTGTACGGCTGAGCACCATTAGCAAGTGCTTGATCGATGTACCTAGAACAAACGGTGGCAGCAGCAGCAGCAGCAGCCGCCGAAGGTCAGCACGTGCACTTCATGATTGCATGCCATGCTGACGATCTATAATCCAAGTCAGGATTCATTGATCAACCTCGGGACACCCAGATCTATACGTCTGACGTTACATGTCTGCTCTTCTCAATCCAAATATGTCAGTTTCTGGCCTCAACCCAGATGTTTGACCTCTGCTGGCTCAAGCTCTTCAAGGCTGGTGTGACAGGGTACTGCCAAGCTCTTGCCTTTTCATTCAGATCAACTGCTGGCAATCGGCACTGCCAAACAATACAACAAACTTGCATTATCAGTAGACGATATATCACTGGAACCACTGAAACACCTAAAAAGATCACAGACAATCCTCACCCATCTAAGAACGTCAGATTTCTGGCCTCTTCAATCTCTGTTGGTTCAAATTCTTCACAACTGCTGTCAAAGGGCAACACAGCGCCCAGCATGTGTGGGGGCAACCTGCAGCAGCAGCAGCAGCAGTGGTGTACCATACGCAGTGCACTGGGGGTACAGCAGGCAGCTGTTGACAAACAACCATTTTGGTGATATTACAAACCCAACAAATGTATTCAGCGATGCAAGTGCTTCCTGGCCTGTTGCTGCAGTAGTACAGCTATGGACGGCCCCATATGATCCTTGGGTTACATGACGCAACTGGCTTTCGAGCAATGCATGTGCCTCTGAGTTGATCAACGCAAAGAACACTATGGGTGGGTCCAACAATTTAAATATCACTGGCATTGCTCAGCAATGCAATAGCACACAACTTACTTCAGCAATGCACGAGCCTCTTGAGCTCTCTGCTGCAGTTCCACAACGCTGCTGTGACCAGATTTACTCAATAGATCATCAGCCTCAGGCCGCAACAAATTCCCTGCTGCTGCTGCTGCTGCTGCTGCCGGGCCGCCACCCAGCAAATCAGCACTGGTACTTTGCTGCGCTGTTTGTTGCGCGGCTAACTTCGTGATGGCCGTTATTAGGTATGCACGAGTTGTTGGGCTGGCTTGAGCTGAGTTGACTGCGGCACATAACTTGTCACTGATCTGCAGAAGTGGGCGGACAGCAGCAGCAGCAGCAGCAGCAGCAGCAGTCTTATCATAACAATATTGAGTTGTCGGGCTAGCTCGCGCTGAGGTGACAGCCGCACATGATGTATCACTCATCTGCATTTCAAGTAACACAGAGAAGTAACAGGGAGCTCTTATACTCTCGTTGAAACCTGGCATGAACAGTTCAGGCGCTATCAGCCCCGACTGGAGTGCATTACTAAGCACATGATACTTGCTAAACTGAACAACTCAATGTAAGTGTTACCAACATGCCCACACTGACCAACAAGTGATCAAATAGAAGCAGCTTGCAATTCCACCAACAACTGTAGAGCTGTATGACGGCCTCAATAAGGCTGTAGCATACACATGTTATGGACGATTTATCAAACAGCAAGGAAATAGACAACGAACAAGCAATAGATGTTGAATGCCACACCTGTGCGGGTGTCGCCTTGTACGGTGGTGGCAGTTGCGCAGCCAGACTTCCATATTCCCCTAAAACCCAACATATACAGTTCAGCAAGATCTCCGGCAAAACCCCGCTGCTGCTGCTGCCACCCTCGCTGCTGCCAGCAGCAGCAGCAGCAGCCTTAGTGCCGCCTTGGTTGAGGATGCTTATGAACATTTGGACTGCGGTCAAATGCAAATCAGTTTCTTGTTCGGCGATCAGACGGCATAAGTTGTGTGCCAGCTGGGGTTGTAACACGTCGCCGCCAATTTCAAACACCTGCAGGCAGAATAACACAGAAATTACACAGAAAATTAACATGTTATATATTATATTAGAGTGCCAGCCAGGGCATGGTAGTACTACATCAGCGATACAAACAAGATAGGTGATAGCTGCACCAGCACAATTCAAAATCGCAGCAACAAATAACACGATTGTAACACAAGTTGCCAGCTGCATGACTCTAGATTGTAACAACTCTAACAAAAGCATGTTATAACATACCTCTGCCATAACTTTCACGAACCACGTCGTATCCGGGGCGTACTTTTCCGCCAGATCGACGATCTGTCCGGCAATATGTCGACGCATGACTTCGTCCCCGCCGCACGATGTCGACCTCAGGAATGACATCAGCCTGTCTACCACGACTGTTACATTGTTACTTTTTGTCATTGTTACTAACAGTTCCAGGGTTTTGAGCTTGAGTGTCTCGTCAGGGTCTTCCAGGCAATCGATCACAGCAACTTGGTGCTCCTGAGCGTATTTGGGCGACACCCTGCACCAGCAGCAGCAGCAGCAGCAGCAATCTTTAGCGTTTAAGATCGTGCTGCATAGCGGCAACAGCAGCAGCACTGGCAGCAGCCAAATGATCTAAGCAGCGGCGACTCAACAAAGCATGTGATGATGACGGTGATGATGATGAAATGAGTCAGGACCCTGTGCTTTGACTTGCACACCAATATGAATGCAATATAGACAAATGCACCTACCTGCCAGGGCATTGACACCACAGAGCATGAAGGCAATACACGCAGCCTTTGATGAACTGTCGCAAGTGCTTCAGTAACTGTGCTTTTGATTTGCACAACCATATAGATACATGAAGGCTACAAACCTCTGGTACTTGGCTTGTGATGGCTTCCCCAGCACAGAGGAATGATTTGCAGTCAGGGCTCCGATTCTTACAGCAGATACGTGCAATACGAGTGCTGATGCTGATGACGCTGCTGCTGAAGCTGATTGTGATTTCATAAACATGCACCCACCTTGTGATAGCTGCCAGCGCATTCAGCCCACAGTACTTCAGGTTGTGGCTGCTGCTCTTGATCAGCACGGCAACGGATTCAGCCGCTGACGCCAAGAGCTGCGGGTTGGGGTAGATCTCAGTGATAGTCCTGCAAATTTGAGGTGACCACAGTATGCTGTGTTACCATAGGGTCTATTGAAAGGTGTGATGAGCATGTGTATGAGAGTGAGTGAATGATGGCAGATGTCATGCAGCGCCACCCGCAACTGCTGTGCAGCACACAGCTATGTAAATGCGCCGCCACATGGACGCCAAGAGCTGTGGGTTGGGGAAGATCTCAGTGATGGTCCTGCAAAAGTGAAACAAATCATACTGTGTTTTGGATTATACACACCTGGCAGCCTCCTATACAATAGACAGCACGTGTGGTTGCCACACATGCACCCCCCCCCCCCCCCCCCCCCCCCACGCCCCCACCTGGAACGAGGTAGTGTCCTCTCAGCGG